>JANAVB010000057.1:0-28983 GCA_029216955.1 Iris pallida | reverse complement strand
GATTTTCTCCGATTTCATCTTCAGATCTATTCTTCCTCTTCCTACAATCTGTGTTGTTAAGCCATCTCCTAGGTCACACCTCCTCCACCTGATTCTTAATAGTTTGAAAAACATAGCGATAAAATAAAATGTGAACATTAGCTCCGTAATCCAACCCCTATGGTAAGAAATTTGACTACATATTGATAGCCTACAAACCTGAAGGAACTAGAAGACCCATTCAGAATCATATTAGCTTCTAGTTTGTTTGAGTCTTTCCTTTTGAAGGAGGTCCTGACAGCTTATTTATTTCTATGGAAGCAGTTGATGGCCATATGGTTTGTTTTACCACTCACAAAACAAAATCTCTTCTAATCCTGAGTCTGACCAAAGTTTATAGGTTTATAAGATTGTTGGTGATCAATGTTTTAGTGATGCGACTGAAAGTTTTGCTTCTTTTTGAAGGAGTTCTTCTTGGATTTGTGATGGTGATTAGACTTGGTTTTGCCATGGGCTTCTACAAGGTTTACCTTAGTTTAGAATCAGTCTTAGGCTTGAATTTTAACCTAATTTGTTCTTTTATTCTAATTTTCTTTAGGACTTGAGAATATGTAAGATCTCCTTGTAAATAGGTAAAATCTTTGGCAACATAAGACCAAGAAGGAGGAAGTTTGTCTATCAAATAGGCTATTTTATGCTCATTAGAGATGAATGTACCTTTGGCTTGAATATGACTAAGGTTTTCCGGGAATTGATGGATTTGGTCATTCATAGGTTTATTATCTACTATAACATATCTATTGAACGTAGAGGAAATGAATCTTTCAATTCCAGCATCATCACAACCATATTCGTCTTCCAAGGCATTCCAAAGTTCTTTAGCGCTTTGTATTAAAAAAAGATGTCATAAAGAGACTCAGACAAAGTGCTTAAGAGTCTATGAAAATAATGGCAGTCTATTTCCTTAGGGATCTTGGGTTTGGTGGAAGAAGTGGACTTGGATATCCCTATGTCAGATCAGTATTATTTGAATCATTTGTGATAGGTGTTGAACCATCAATCGTAGAAATCAGTCCTAAGGTGGTGAGACAAAACTTCATCCGACTTTGTCACCTCTTGAGGTAAGTGCCAGTGAACTTCGAGGGTTTAGCAGTGAAGGTCTATTCTTTGCTAGTCATGATTTTTGGAAGTCTGCAGAAATTATATTTACTCAATAAAATGATAATTGTTTAGGAATATATTTTGAATGATCTTGATAATCAACCTTTGAAACTTTAGTTTTTCAAGTTTTGATAAGCTTGGGTTAGCTGTAGGGCCCAGTTCCCAGCTAGCGGAGGTCCACAGTGGGATGATTAAATACCATGTCGCTTTATGGCTATTTATACCTCGTTGATAGAAGGACCCTTTCAGTTTGTATCCAAATAAATATCTACTTTTAAAACTTTAGGATTAAAGGAATTTGTAAGATAAATAACTATTTTCTTTTTTTAAAATTGAAATATTGAAAAATCCAAAACTAGTAATGTCACAAATGTACTAATTCAATATGGCTTATGAAAATTGCCAATTTCTACAGTCACAATTGATAATAGTAGTCCTATGTATTAACAATTGTAAGATCTGACCCACGTCCCCGAGTTGGAGCCCCGCCGGCGAGCCTCTCCACCATCGAGCGTCGTGACCTCCCGCGTCGACCACCAGATCTGTACCGGCGACTGTATCTCCCGACCCTAGGCACCATGTCGACGAGCGACACCGAGATCCGGCCGCCTCCTCCCTCCTCAGCTGTGGGGGTCCTGCCCGGCCCTCATGGCCCCGTAGAGCCAACGCCTCCGCTGACAGCCTCTACGCCGTCACCCCCTTAGCCTGCCCCATCGCCTCCACCGACGCTACTCCCTCCAGGGCCTCCGTCGGTGGCCTTCTTCCTCGTCTCCCCTCTGTTCTCCTTCCTCTCTCTCGCTCTGTAAAAATTGGAAAGAGGAATGGGAGCAGCAGAACCCCCCTTTTTGTTAAATATTTATTAGTTATTATTGTTATTATTATTATTATGTTATTATTAATGATAGTAATAATTAGTTAGGGAGATCAGTTTAGTTTGTTCATAGAGAGTTATGGGCTGGGCTTTAAGCCTTTTGTTTTTGTTAATTTAAAATATTTAAGGGGTGGGCTTTTAGGCTATTAATGTAACTAATGATAAGTATTATTACTATTAAAAATCTCTTTGCTATCAAATTATTATTATTATTATTATTATTATTATATTATTATTATTATTATTATTATTATTATTATTTATAAGGATTAGGGTTTGACATAGGCCCTTGGGCTTTGGGCCTTAAGCCCATCTTCCTATTACTAGATTTTAAATATATAAATATGTATATGTATGTAATGTATTTGCATTTGTGTTATTATTATTATTATTATTATTATTATTATTATTATTATTATTATTATTATTATTATTATTGTTGTTGTTGTTGTTGTTGTTGTTGTTGTATTAATAGTATTATTTATTTGTAACTTATAAAAATATACAATAATATTTCTAAGATATTATTATCAAGTTTTGGCTTAAAATCATCTTTGACTAAAATTGAGTTTCAGTGCTAGGACGATTTTCTAGTTTTTCAAATGTATATATCTAAAAATATTACGATTAATAAAAATATAATTTCTAAATCTATAATTGAACTTTTAAGATAGTTTATGTATTTAGTTATACCATTTTCCTTAAAATCATAAATCATGACTAATATAATTATTTTCTATTTCTTGATCATGGACATCTTTCACATCTCGATAATCGTGCCAACTCTGAACCTGGACTTCTATATACCAAACTACGTTATTTGGGATATTATGGACTCAATGGAACGGACTGTTTCATCATTTGGGACCAACTTGTCGAGTATAGAATATGTATCTATTTCGTATCGACACGTTCGTGTCGTACATGTCGAATCAAACTAAATTGAGGCAAGTACGTTGAGTGATTTTATTTTATTTCTGTAGAAGCATAGAATTTTAGGCACATCTATAGGCCAGAATTTCTATGCGCTTAACACTATGCGGCTAGACTCAAACATGCGCAAGGGAGTTCAAACAAAGTGCTTGGCACAGCAAAGGACATCAAAAGTATAGACATCAAAAGAAGGCTTTTATTTCATATGAAGGTCTATTACATGTCTAAAAAAAGGCTTTACAAAGGAGAACTTCTACAAAAAGAAAGATCCTAAAGTTACAGCCAGGCACAGCAACTGCCATGCGCCCCATGCCAAACGCATCATCCGTCAGGCACATCACTCTGATGTCTCATCCAGGCGCATCGTCTCGTCATTATGGCATAGGCGCATCAGAGCCAATCAGCCCTTATCTATCATGAAGAGGAGCTCTCTAGACCGACAAAGATCGTGGCACGACGCCCCGGTCTTTGGAAGCAACAGGCACACTCGGCAGCCTTGTTGGCCCATTCCATGGTCACACTCGATTTTAATAATCGACATAAACTTAAGTCAATACACAAAATATACGAACTGCTGCTAATCATTTCAGGTCTTGTGAAATCAATATCAACAAGCGTACTACTACATCAGCAAGCACGTAAATCATCAGTCTGAAGCTTATTTTCATTAGAATCTAGTCCGAGTCATTTTCTAATTTATTATGTATTTTATCTTTACTGAGTCTAGGATATAAATTGTAAGATCGACTAGATAATACTGGCTTAGGTTAATCATAGTCCACTTTCCTATACAGCCTACCTATCCAAAGTCTACCTACCAAAAAATTCATTTCTATTTCGGCAACAGAATTTGACAATCGTCTTACATTTTTTCTGAGACAGAACTCAAACCGAGTTCGGCCCGAGTTCGGCTAGTTTGAATTTAAATATTTGTTGCCTCCAAATCTGTATGTAATGTTCATTTGCGAAATCTTTGCATCAGAACTCTGTCCGAATTCTGTCCGAGTTCGGTCCTCGAAAACACCTATAAATAGAAGAGAATTCTCATTCCAAATCACTCAATCAATTTTATCTTCTCTTCTCTCTTCAATAAGTGTTTTCATCCGATCAAAAACTTTTATATCACACCTACACTTCTCTTAGCCAAAAGCCAGTAATATCTATTCGATCTAGAGTCTTTTGGTTCTCAAGAGTTGTAAAGAGGTTGTTTAAAGTACAGAAACTATCTCAGTTGTGGAGTCGGTCGTACGCTCGTCACCAAGCACGTTGTTGTAAAGTCGGTCGTGCACTTGTCACCAAGCACGGTGTTGTAAGAGACTGCAAGCTCTCAATTAGCTTGTGCCTTAGTGGATTAACATCGAGCAAGAGTACTCAAGACTGGATTAGTCCTCTCAGAGGGATACCAGTATACATCGCTGTGTCACTGAGTTTGATCTCTCTATCTCTTGCTATATTTATTTACTGTCTCTTATTCACTGTCATAGTTATTTGTTTATAATTTTAAATTGGTAATTATTTTCTGCTGCACTCGTACTCACTTTATTCACCCCCCTCTAGAGGTGCTCAATGGTCCTACAATTGGTATCAGAGAAGGTTATATTCTAATATAACAAACCTCAGAGAGTATATATGGCAGCCGTGAAATCAATATTCAACGGTGAAGGGCAATCCACAAATAGACCTCCACTATTTTATGGTACAAACTATACCTACTGGAAAACACGAACGATATTCTTTTTAAAGTCTCTTGACTTTGATCTTTGTTCTATAGTTGTTGACGGTTATAAGAAACCGACATCTACAGTAGTTGATGGCGTGCTTGTAGACAAGCCTCGTGACAAATATATAGAGGCTAAAAAATCAAAGGCTAGTCTAGAAGCTCGTGCCATCAACGTACTGTTCTGTGCAATTGACAAAACGGAGTTCAACAGAGTTTCAACCTGTAAGACATCTCATGAGATTTGGAAACTTCTTAAGGTAACTCATGAAGGTACTTCCAAAGTGAAGGAATCCAAAATCAGTTGACTAACACAGGAGTATGAATCTTTTAAGATGAAATCCGGTGAGTCAATTACATAGATGTTCACACGTTTCCTTGATATTACTAATCCTTTGCAATCTCTTGGTAAAGATTACAGTAATCATGAGAAGATCAGAAAAGTACTGTAGTCTCTTACCAAGAACTGGAACCCAAAGGCAACAGCAGTTATTAAAGGAAACGATCTCACCACCATGTCTCTGAAAACCCTGATGGACAAGCTCATGACCCATGAGCTTGATCTGCAAGAGTTTGAAGATGCGACTCCAAAAGAAAAATCTATCGCCTTTGAAGATGCGACTCTCAACATATCCTCTAGCGTCTGAATAGTACGCTCCGACTGGCCGTCTGTCTGCGGATGGTATGCCGTGCTAAACTTCAATCGGGTGCCCAAACTCTCTTGCATACTCCTCAAAAAATGCGAGGTGAATCTCGAGTCACGGTCTGACACGATACTAACAGGCACACCGTACAATCTCACAATCTTCTCCATATACATCTCTGCCAATACCTCTGTCGACTGGCCTACTCTAAAAGGTAAGAAGTGGGCAGACTTGGTGAGTCTATCAACAATTACCCATACTGCGTCACGTCCCCTAGGACTTCGAGGAAAACCCGTGACGAAATTCGTAGTAATGTGTTCCCACTTCCACTCAGGAATGGGTAGCGGCTGCAATAATCCGGCCGTCCTTTGGTGCTCCGCCTTCACTTATTGACATACCAAGCACTTGGCAACGAAACGAGCTATTTCTCGCTTCATTCCATGCCACCAATAATACTGTCGTAAGTCGCGGTACATCTTGGTTCCTCCGGGATGAATAGAGTAAGTTGAACTGTGAGCCTCTGCCATAAGCTCCTGACGTAGCTCTCCATTGGGAACAAAAATGCGATCACCACATCGCAATGTCCCATCGGTATGGATCCTCAATCCCGTCTGCTCTCCTGTTTCAGTCCTCTTTCGGAGCCGTCTAAATCTAACATCGTTGGGCAATGCTGCATTGATGCGCTCTACCAATGATGATTGCACTTGGAGGTTGGCTAATACACCGTCTGCTCTAGGCAATACTATCTCAATACCAAGTTGCTCTAAGTCTCCAATCAACTCCTTCTGTGTAGTCAAAAAGTGTGCCATGGGCTTGCGGCTTAATGCGTCTGCCACGACATTAGCCTTGCCCGGATGGTAATGAAGCTCGATCTCGTAATCCTTCATCAACTCTAACCAATGTCGCAGTCGCATATTCAACTCTTTTTGTGTGAACACATACTTGAGGCTCTTATGATCGGTGTAGATATCAACCTTCTCACCGTATAAGTAGTGTCTCCATAGTTTTAAAGCAAAGATAATCGCTGCGAGCTCTAATTCGCGGGTCGGATAATTTTTCTCGTGCACCCTCAACTGTCGCAATGCATATGCTACTACACGACCGTGCTGCATCAATACTCATCCTAATCCTTTTCCGGATGTATCGCTGTAGATCACAAATCCTCCCAGGCCCGATGGTAGTGTCAAAATCGGTGCTGTGGTCAATCGTTTCTTCAACTCGTCAAATGCGGCTTGACACTCGTCTGTCCATACAAAATCCTGATCCTTGTAAGTTAATCGAGTCATAGGCCCCGCTATTCGAGAGAAATCTTCTACGAACCTTCGGTAGTAACCCGCAAGTCCGAGGAAACTTCTCACCTCTGAAGCTGATGTGGGAGCGGGCAATGATTTAACTGCTGTGATCTTCTCTGGGTCTACTGATATACCATCGCCCGTAACAATATGACCAAGAAATGATACCTCTTTGAGAAAGAAATCACACTTGCTAAGCTTCGCAAAAAGTCGCTCATTCCTTAATGTTCCCAAAACTGTCCGTAGGTGCTGCTCATGTTCCTCTTGACTCTTGGAGTAAATCAAAATATCATCTATAAAGACTACCACAAATTTGTCCAAGTACTGGTGAAATATCTTGTTCATTAAATTCATGAAGACTGCGGGAGCATTGGTCAAACCAAAAGGCATGACCAAGAACTCGTCGTGTCCATACCTCGATCGAAAGGACGTCTTTGCAATATCTTCCTTCCGAACCTTCAATTGGTGATAGCCTGATCATAAGTCAATCTTGGAGAATACTTTTGCTCCGCTCAGTTGATCAAATAGATCGTCTATACGCGACAATGGATACTTGTTCTTCACCGTCACCACATTCAATGCTCTGTAGTCGATGCACATGCGCACTGTCCCGTCTTTCTTAGACACGAAAAGAACGGGTGCTCCCCACGGTGACGCACTAGCACGAATAAAGCCCTTCTCCAATAAGTCGTCAATCTGCATCTTCATCTCTACCAACTCCTTAGGTGTCAAGCGATATACTCGAGATGAAATAGGCTTGGCTCCCGGAATAAGCTCAATAGAAAACCCAATATCTCGGTCAGGTGGCAGTCCTGGCAATTCTTCGGGGATTACATCCTCGAATTCAGTAATAATAGGGTGCTGAGGGGTGTCATGCATCATCATATGAGTCCCCGATGCGGGTGCATCACAACTATTTCCGTCTTCTTTGGTGAACTCAAACTCTGCCACATTCGGTGGTCTAACGATAATACTGCTCCTATGACAGTCTATGAGAGCGAAATGCTGACTCAACCAGTCCATTCCAAGAACCACATCAAATGTCGGCATAGGGAATACAAGAAGTCGTGCCATCATCTCTCTGCCACTTATCACTACAGGACAAAGTCTACAAACACTACTAACAGGTACAACTCCTCCTCCAGTAAAGATTTTAACATTTTTAGCTAAGGGTGTGATGGAAATGTTATATCTAGTGGCAAAACTAGTAGCTATAAATGAATGCGTGGCTCCAGTATCAAATAATGTAATAGCAGGAAAAGATGCAACTAAAACCATACCTGCTATGACCTATGCCTCTGTCTCTACATTCTCAACAGCTAGGAAGAATGCCTTTCCATGGTTCTATCCCAGGCCTTGAGCTCTGGCCTTATGGTACTGTGCTGTCTGTGGTTGTAATGGTGGACGAGGTGCTGGGGCTGTAGGCCTCTGGGACTGATGTGCCTGAACTAGAGCCTGCTGCTCAGGATAATCTCTGGCCAAATGTTGTCCTGATCCACATCTCATACATAAACCCAAACGAAGTCGACAGTCATCCCTGATATGCCCTCATCCCTGATATGCCCTTGCTTCCACAATAGAGGCAAGTGGGCTTCTGGTAGGGAGTAGCCCTCTGCTGGTACTGTCCTGTGGTCCTTCTGATAGGTCCTTCCTGCGTGGCTCGAGCTGGTGTAACTGCTGATGTATGGCGTCTCGATGTATGCTGCAGCTCCTTGCGAAGAATCTCCTGAGCGTGAGCTTTTTCCATGGGAGACTCGAGACTGGGTTGTCGTATAAGACTTGAGCTCTGGTGCCAGCCCCTGGTGAAATCTCCTTGCCTTCTCTAACTCTGTCGAAATCAATCCCGCACCAAATTGACTCAGGCGATTGAACTTTGAGTCATACTCATCAACTGTCATATTCCCTTGCTTCAGGTGAAGGAACTGGTCATAAAGACCATCTCGAACATGAATAGGGAAGAATCTCTCATAAAATGCATTATAAAACTTCTTCCAGGTGATCCCAGTGCCTAATTATCTCTCTTCTGCCTTCCACCAGTGGTGAGCATTATCTTCTAACAGTAGGTCCAGTACTGTCATCCAATCTCTAGCTGGCAACTGGGATGCCTTCAGTAGCTTCTCTGTACTAATAAGCCACTGTGACACCTCTAGTGGCTTCTCCGTCCCTCTAAAGGCCTTGGGGTTCATATCTGTGAAATTCTTGATAGAGCCTCCATAGGGATGCAGAGCCGGTGCTGGTACTGGTACTAGGGGTGGTGGTGGAGGTCTAGCCAATGCTGCCATCATCATCTGTCTCATCAGCTCAGTCTGCTGCCACTGAGCCTGCATCATGCCATACATAAACTGAGAAGTAGGGCTTCCATCAGTCGGTGGTGGAGGCATCTGAGGTCCCGACTGTGGAGGAAACTGCTGAGGGAATGGTGGTGGTGGAGGCAGTGGTATATTCCCTTCCGGTGGCAGGGTAGTGGTCTGTCCAGCCTGGCTGCCTGGGGGTGCTACGATCTCTGGGTACTCCGTCAGCAGTGTCGTGGTATGCTGCGGTTGTCCCTGCTGGTATGGTGTTGCTGGAGTCATGGGAGGATTCTGTCCCTCCGGAGTAGCCTCTTCACCAGATGTGAGGGCTAAGGCAGAAGTGCGTCCGCTTCTTAAATGCATACTGTTGGCACGAGGAAGATAAGTTGTATCAGAAAAGACTAGATATGAGGTATATTAAATAATCAAGGAATTTTCAATAAGATTGGAAGTCAAGGAGGTAGTAGTAGTTCTGGATGAGATATTCCTATTCCTATATACAGGCTTGTTGGGCACAGTCATGTAGCCCAACGATATTAATGTTGACCTGCATGGGCCACCACAAAAACATGTAACGCCCCAGTCCCAAAATACGTAGGACCAAGTACGTGAACAAGCCAGCTGCACATATACGAAGAATACTCCAATATATGGAATTCTTATATATGCACATAAGCTGTAAATGAAATAATCACAGGCCAGAATAACATAATCTAATCTCATCACAGCTCAAACACAAAAGATAATAGAGTCCAAATAAATATATAAGAGTATCAAAGATAGCCGGGTGAACATGCTCACTCCAAACAGCTATGAAAATAGTCTCACAAGATCAGAGTCCAACCTCCGCAAATAGATAGAAAAGAGATATAAAATAATGTCTACTACTGTCTCAGATAAGGAATAGACTAGAAATCAGTAAAGTCTGCCTCATCATCGATGTAGGATAGCTCCAACGTCGTCCCGTACTCCTGTAGAAAATTGTCTAATCCTGGAGAGATAACCAGGTCCTCAGAGGGACGTATCAAGATACAAGAAAATACCATGCCATATAAACTGAGATAATATAGTAAGAGAAAAAGGTATGCATGTAATCGGGTCCTGACCATTCTACTGTGAATATGCAGTTAAAATACAATCCTTCGATGCATGAGCCCTGGCTGAAAATAGGATCCGGTATAGTCCCCACTTGGGCACCAGTGACCAAGCGCATGACGCTCCAAGAATGACAGTGGCCAACCTGAGAGGCTAATCATACCCGTATATCTAGCGGAGCTTCCGGGTTACAAGAAAAGTGCAATCGAAGCCCATACGTCAGGTCTTGTTCTCCCTACCGAATGCCTAGTATCATCTTCTCCATGACTGACATGAACCTCTAGTAACCGCCAAGTCTTCTAG
Organism: Iris pallida; assembly: GCA_029216955.1. Classification (NCBI taxonomy): domain Eukaryota; kingdom Viridiplantae; phylum Streptophyta; class Magnoliopsida; order Asparagales; family Iridaceae; genus Iris; species Iris pallida. The sequence continues at coordinate 18,697 of JANAVB010000057.1, read as the reverse complement.
CATGCAATTCTATTGGCAGTTACCCCTATACGTCGTACGCTCCATACGTATCACTGGACAGCCGACTACACGGATACGTGTCCTACATGTGACTCACATCACGTGGTAAAGCAAGTGTCAAGTTCGTATGAGATATACCAATATCTCATCATCCATGGGTGGTCACTAGACTAAGTCAATGCAAGAGAAATAAATAAAGCGAGAAAAATGATCGATAGAGTCGCTTGCACCCAAGTGTGACTTGGACGCACAGTTTAAATATCCAAAAATAAGTAATGCTGAAAATAACAACTGAAAGTAAGAAATATAATAAACATAGAGTAAGATGGCAAGTTATCTTGTATGATGGTGCAAACTGGCAAGTCTAGGAAATCACAATGTCAGCCAAGAAACGTCACAATCTCCAAACAACTCCGGACGCTGAAACAAACATCAAAAATGCACTCGGTGTAAAAGATATACCTATGAAACGCCTGTCCAAAAGTCTAATTCTGGAATAGGGCCAAAATCGTAATTTTGGGTCAAAACGAAGTCCGCCGTTGGACCCGCTTTGCACCGAAATGCGTGCCAAAGTCTATGGTCTCTACAGTCATCAAACTACATGTCTACGGATTTAGTTTGAGGAGAGAAACTCAATGGTATGTCCAGTTTTGGATTCCGATGAGCCGTGTACAAAATCGCCCGTTTGAGTGGGTCGCGGGCCCGCCAAAAAGGGTTCCGATTCGACCTTCTCAGAATTGAACAAAACTTGGCACACAGGACCAGAATTTTGATTCGGACCTGTTGGCGCAAGTTTCGTTTCGAATCGACCACTGTACACGAAGTTAGGGCAAAGTTTGCAAATTGGCGATACGGGGGTATCTTGATGGATACGGTCTGATTTCGTCGCGCACACACGACGAAACTGAGTTCCGTCAGTTCCCACACTTCGGCAACGTCCATACGCGTCTTTTGATGCGTATAGTGCGGAACTGTCGCCCGGTTTGTCAGGGCGTACGTCGTATCGGGAAAAATTCTCTAAAATTTACTATTCTGAAAACAGTTTTTCGCCCAAGTTTAGCATTGATTTAATTCTTACATAGAAATCGAAATATAGATCTACAAGTTACATTTTAATCGTGGTTATGTTAACTACAACTACCTTCAAATATTTCCTCAGTAATCCTAGTATTCTGTTCGAAAATTGGCTTCTAAGTTGTGGTTTCGGCATCCTCCTATCACAGTTTTTCGAGCAGCTTTTGCTCAAGTTCGTGCAAATTTTTCTGCACGCTCTAGCGGTTAGTTTCCAATCTCCTTAGAGGGAGTTGAAGAGGGTTGAGTTGTCTTCGTCTATGTGGTGGTAGTTCGAAAAATCATCGAGAATTCGAGAAGATATTGGGTTCAAAAATGGGTACCTGTGAGCGGCAAACCAGGGTTTTCCCTGTTTCAGGTGGTCGGCCGGCCTTCCCCTCGGCGGTGCGACCGTCGGCAGCGATGCTCAGGCGACCATGAAGGGGCGCACGAGTGTCGGGGTGGCTCCTGCGGTCTCGTGGAGTTCGGGGTGGAGTTTTTTGATGGAGGTTTCTAGCAATAACCCTACTCGCGGCTAGGTATATATATCATGATTTAAATCCTGGGTTGGGATTTAATCCAATTCGATTTTGGTTTGGATATGGGTAATTATCGTGGAGAATCTCCTTAGAGATATGGGAAAATTTTCCTAGATTTTTAGGGTGAATATTTGATAAAATTCAATTCTTAAGAGTTTTCGTTTCCTTCCTACTTGCTCTCGGCTGAGCGCCTATGCGCGGGTTCAATGAGGCACGGTAGCAATGCTACAGTGTCAACTTTATTATTATTTTTTTCTCTTATATATATATATATATATATATATATATATATGAATACATTCACAAGAAAAATCCTATAAATTGTAAATAGGTACCAAAAATTTATAAAAATATTTTAGGCTATATTTAGTATCAATTAAAATAGCATACAACACAATCATACATATTTTTATATAAATCTATATTTACATACATATATACCAACTACTTCTTTAATCTAAATATTATAAAAAATATAAATTTTTAAAGTACTTAAATAGTTAGAAAAATATTGGGGGTTTACAGACAGTCTCGGCCAACATGGTGTCGCTCCAGTCCGACACCTTGCCGCCTACCACAGCTCAAGATGGTGTCGTCCCCATCCCAAAGACGACAATGTAAGTAGTCAACCTTCCACTAACCCGCGACAACGTGGGTGGGCTGACACCACTCACAACATCCAAGGGAGAGATCATGTGGGTTCACTCGGATCTCGTTCCAGAGCTGACTCAACCAGGGGTACCCTCTACCTCCAGAAGCAAAGGCAAGAAGACCAAGTCTTGTCGAATGGTGACTTCCTCCCATGAGGAAGCACTGCCCGTACAAACGCATTCACAGCAGAACGCCCAGCTAGAGGAGGCTCCGTCCGAAGTGACGCCTCCTATCATTACCACAGCTGTCCAAGGAGAAGGTTCATCCCAACCTTCTGCAGCTGATAAACAAAAGTAGAAGGAGGCCCACTTCGACAGGCCTCTTGGAAAAGATAACGCTACGGGGTTAGCCAAGCCCCACAACTTCGACATACTGGCACAACTGGCCAGTACTCCAGCACAGCTTTCCCTATTCGAGCTCCTCCACCTATCCAAAGATACTCGGGAGGTTCTCTACGACGCCCTGAAGGATGCCGAGTCTTGCATCAGTCAGGTCAAGCAGCCTGACGACGATCCTACAGCATGTCCGTACTGTCATAATATGGGGGAGATCATCCCAAACATCACATTCACTCAACATAATATGTTGCTCAAGAACAACAGGTACAACAGACCTCTGTATTACATAGGGTATGTTGGTGCCATCAAGGTGGATCGAATACAGATCGACCCTGGGTCTTCTCTCAGCATCATCCCCCAAACTCTACTTCAGATGTTGGGGATCTCGATGCTTCGTCTGACAGCGTCTTACACTACCATCAGTGGCTTCAACGCCAGTAAGAGTGAGCCGCTGGGGAAGATCCGCTTGAAGTGTCACATCGACGATCTCCAGACCGAGGTGACTTGCTATGTTGTGGATGCAGACGTCAACTACAACATCCTGTTGGGATGGCCGTGGATACATGAATACATAGTGGTGCCATCCACTCTCCATCAATGCATGAAATACGTATCCACCAGCGGTATCATCCGAACAGAGTTTGCTGATGTCGATCCCTTCATAGGGATTGAAGCCTTCTTCACCGACACTGATCTGTACAAATCAATTCATCTCGAAGATGAAGCCAATGACGCTGATGACGAAGCAGAAGCTGAGGTCGAAGCTGACCTAGTGGTGGATATGACAATCGACGCTCCTAAAGGTGTGTCTCAAAGGAAGGCCGCCTCAAACATCGACTCCTATGGTAGTCAAACTCGGCGGGAAGGCACCATCTTTTTCGGGCAGAACATCCAATGAAGCTCCGTTAAAGATACGCCTCAAAGGAAAGCCCCCTTAAGTGGCGGCTCCTCTCATAGCCAAGATATGGGGAAAGGCTCCAGCTCCCGACAAACAACTGACGCTCCCTTCAAGGTGCGGCTCAAAGGCATACCTCCTCAGGTGTCTTCACCCGTCAGGACATAAGAGAAGACCTCGGCGTCCTTCTCAGCATAGTCCTAGGAGCCAGCACGGGGCAAGCTTCCAAAAAACTCTCATGAACCTCCCAAGGCTGCTCCACTTCTCACCGATGAAGAACTTGGAGAGTATATATCGGCTAATGTCGATGCTCCATCCCTCGATGATGTAATCCCTTGGAACAAGATCCCATATTTTATCAATAAGAGAGTGTCTTTCAATTATTCTAGTCTTCTACATTGGAATACCATGTACACTCTAGATAATGCTCTATAGTCATTGCAAACACAAATAACGACTGTGAGTCATATAAATTGAGTCATCCTGTACCAAGGAGTCTGTTACATAGTCTCGCCTCGGAACCAGGACGAGAAACCCATTATATTTGTCAAAGTCGAGCGTCACCAAGACCTCCCACCGATGGAGCCAGAACCCGACACCGGCAGAATGCAAATATACCGGTAAAACGATCGAGCCAAGAATCTTATCCAAAAGATGGGTTACAACTTGAAGAGCGGCCAAGGTCTGAATTACGGCAAAGGTCGACACCTTCACTTACGACTTCCAGTGCCAAAAGGGAAGCTGCAAGACTACTATCACCGTACCTGACGGGGGGTAGGCTACATCACGCCTCCAACAACTCAAGAAGAATCAGAAGTAGAGGATGTCATACATTCTCATTAATCTGAAACTTCAACTTGGAACTCCGACACCAGCATCGGCTCAGTCTTCAGGAAGGTGCTGTCAGCCAACATAACAATCGTACATCCCATCGACGGCAAATCCTCAGGAAAGTACCACTTTGACATCTGTCAAAAACATACTGTCTCTCCCCAGAGACAAGATTAGTGGACTTGACCAGACCAAGTTCACACCCCTTCTTTGATAAATCATATGCTTCTGGAATCCAGCTGTTTCGTTGTATTCTATCCCCAGTAGAAGAACAACCACGTCCATATTACCTATGAGTTGCTTCTCTACATCCTATCAAGCTAGATCCTGCACCAGATCATGCTTAAAGCAATGTTTACCACATCCACATCACCTCTGAGTAGACATTCCGTACAACAATCCCTGTGTTGTTGCACCATAGAACATCCATGTCCATATTACGTCTGAGTTGTTCTATAAACCCCCACAGAGTTCACTTCTACCATGTCCATATTACCTCTGAGTAGAAAAACTCCACCAATTAGCACATATTTACTATGTCCACATTACCTCTGAGTAAATATGTTGGTCCTCTCTTTCAACTTATCAATCCGTACCCAAAACTAAGGTACGCCAAGGATGATAAGTCCACATAAAACCCCCAGTGGAAGTACCCCATATTTACCATGTCCATATTACCTCTGAGTAAATATGCTGGGTCCATCATACAACTTATTATCTGTACCCGATACCAAAGTACGCGAAAGATAATAAGTCCACAAAAATTGTAAAAGATTGAACAAAGCAAAAGGTTCTTTATTTCTTCAGCAAAGGAAATAACAGAGCTATATTTTGTAAAACCTACATCAAAGGAGAGACAGTAGTGTCTCCAAAACAAAAAAGGGGAATAAAGCAAAAGAACTAAGGATCAACAACTAGTTCGTCGACCCGACGCTACAAATCTTGGGCGTTAGTCTCCACAGTTGCCAAAATACGACGCTTAGCTTCCTAGCGCATTGCATGCCTGGCCTCAGGAGCATGGTTAGCAGCAAATCTATTATCCAACACCTTCTTCTGACGAAGCAAGAAGGCCACTTGGCGAGTGCACCTCGTCGTCTCCTCCATAAGCTCTACGTGTTTGGCCTATGCCCGTTCGGAGTCAGCCAGAAGCCGAGCTTGCTGCTCTTGCAGATGATGAATCTGCGCGTCAACTTTTACAAGGTTGACCTTCAGGGACTCCCGCCTTTTGGCCTTCTCCTCCATTGACGAGGATAAATTCTCCTCCTTATCTATAGCGGCGGCCATCTCTTACGCCTAGGTAGCCATGATGTCCAAGTGGGCCGACTCAACAGAGGCCTCCAGCTTATTCTGCTCTTCATCAATCAAGCAGAAAAGTCGTTTCGCCAAATGTTCCGAAGCTTCGTCAGGCAAAGGTCGAGTTTAGCCATGGAAGCTTCCAAGATCTCGGCCATATGATCATGGCCTTGGTAGCTCCGAATCTGTTGGACAAATGGGTACGCCATGCGCCTCACGGTCGCAAAGCTTCCATCTTCATCAAACACAACCGACACTCCCCGTCACAACATCTTGTAGAAAACCTCGACCATGAATCTTACATATTCATCTGCATCGGCCAGATTGAGGGGTCATCGCAGGAGTTGCTGGAGCCACCACAAGAGCTAAAGGAACACCTCATGCAGCAGTTTCCACACCTGAGGTTGAGGGCGCAGTCGTCGCTTGGCCCACAGGAGCCTCAGATCTTGTACCTACATGAGTGGAAACCGGAGCTTCGGTAAAATACGACGTCTAAACCTCCCATCGTCAGGCCACGACCTTGAGGAGGACCCGATATCGTCCCCCAGGCAGTAGGGAGCAGGGCTACAGCTTCTACCAGAGGGCCTTTGCCTTTACCCAACTAGGCCTCAGGCACCACAATAGCTGAGGCCGCCACAACAGTCCTAGCAGTAACAACAGCAGCTGGAGAGGATCCTCCTACTATCGACGGAGGGTTTTCAGCATCGGGCGAGGGAGCAGATCCTCCCACCTCTTTCTCACTCAGGACCGGAGTAGGGCTCGGCAGCCGATCTACTCCTCTTTCATCAACATCGTCTCGCGGGTCGGGAGTCGGGCTCGGCAGGCGGATCACGTCATCCATCGGGTCAAGAACAGGGATAGACAATAGAGCGTCCCTTGAAATTAGGCCCTCCAAAGCCTCCCTAAGAGAGGGTTTAACAGCCGACGCCTCGGCACATTCTTCTCTGTATATTGGGGGATCAACCCCAGCAACATCTTCTCTAGGAACACCGTCCGAGGAAGACGAGTCGCATTCTTCCTTCTCACCAGAAGGGGCTTGTCCGGTAACTTCTTTCGTGCCCCCCGTGCCAGTTTGGGGGGACCCCACAGTAGTTTATTTCACTCCCTGTGAAGACTCTATTCCACCTCCCTGAAGAGAGGTGTCTACATCCTCAGGTGCTGCTTCACCTGTAGTATCATGTCCACCGTACCCCAAAGTACGGTGGGACCTCTATGGTGACAACATCGTCCAAAGTCTCCTCCATAGAAGATGACACAATAGGAGGGATGCACTCATCAGGCGAGCTGGCCACCTCCTTCGATTGACTAGGGCCCGACTTCGACGATCGAGGTTTTCTCTTCTCCTACAAAAAAAGACATATAAAAACAAAAGAGGAAAGAACCAAACCAGACTAATCGTAATGTACATACCACTAAGGGAGATGGTTCTACGAGAGCCGTCGAAGGCTATACATTGGGGCTGTGTCTTTCTTACGCCTCTTCGAATCAGACGGATCTATTTCCGTCGGGGCACGTTTTTTTGGATGACCGGCCGAGGGCTCCTCCTGAGAACTCCACGCCGGTGCTACAGGGGCAGTCCTGTAAATTGCCATTTCGGAAGGATGATAAGCTCGAGCCGTCGCCAGCATGCCTTTCGAAGCCTCAAGCTGTGTCTTGACAATAAAAATGGTCTCCTGGTCAAGACCAACGGGGACAGTATTCATCGCACAATAAAACTTCATATCAGAATATATGATATTTGGCTGGCGGTTGCGAATGGGCAGCATAAAATGCACCGTCGTGCACCCAGTATTATAATATTGCCACCCCAGGCACCATCCAACAAACTCTCGATAAACTCTAAAGAGCTTCTGGGGTTTTTCAACATCAGCTGGGTATAGCCGAACTGGCGCGCAAACCGGCTAGGCAAATACAACTCCAGGTAGCAGCAATTCCTGTTCCGATACACAAGATGGAAAGGTCGGATGCTCTGCAGCCAATGGAACCCCTATGATGCCAAAGTAATGGCATCCTCACCGGCGTCCTCTATCTCTTTATCCGCCTCATAGCCATCAAAAGTGGGAGCGACCTTGATGATCTCCTATCCTTGGAGATACGACCGAACCCTCCTATAAATAGGCACACCTATATACAGCCATTTTTGCCTGTAGAAACGGCAGATAAGGAAACACCATCCTCATACTCCTCGGCCGACCCAGGCGTCATTACGTTCGGGTAATATAGAATTAGCCACCCCATCAGATAATGGAATGGCAACTCCGTACAAAGGAAATTGCCCCTCTTGCCCTTCTCACCTATCACGTTATCCGTGAATTCTCTCAAACCCCGCTTCAGGTTGTACGCCATGGCGGAAAGCAGGGCCAGAGGACATCCAAAGACCAGCTTTACAGCTGACAAAATGAGATTCTTGGATACCCTCTCCAAGGAACCAGAACCACCTGCAAACACATGGTCCCGAAGCCATAGCATCAGGAAGGAGGCCAACACGGCCTTGAGGGATATTTTATGAGCACAGTGCCAGAAGCAGCTATAGATGTGCTCAGACGGCTCCAGATCCTCATTTTCTCGGGGGTTCCTCTCATTATGCCTGGTCATCTCGGCAAGCACCTCAGCCTGGGTGAGCCCCTACGGAGTCGTAAAACGAATCTTCGAACGATCCGTTAAGTCTCGTTTGAAGACATATTCCCTCCAAGCATTCACATGGGACTGTGCCCCACCTTTCTCTCTCCGCTGAAGCAGGTAATGATGGCTCTCGACCTACTTGAAGACCGCTATTATCTCTGAGTTCTTCACTTCCAAAGCTAAAAACTCCTCATTTGTGGGAAAATACTCTTCGTAGGGTTCAGACCCCCAAGGAAGCTTCGAGACCTCATGCATCTCGTAAAGCGCCAATCCTAACTCCCCCACGGGAGTGAAAAAGGTGTCAGTATGAGTATTATACATCTCCAGGAGAGCAAGGAACATGTGCTTATTCAGGTCTATGTCTGCCTGAGTAGCACGAACAACAGCAGCGAGACAAATCTTCCGAAGGTTGGACCTGAACTTTGTCAGAACCCAAAGGGTCAGCTCGTCTACCTTCTGCACATAGTGGCACCAACCCTTGACCCGAAACTCTTCCTTCGGATATGATAGTTTGACCTCCGCCAAACGATTGACGAAGGCCAAAGGTATACCCCTGGTTCAAGGACGTATCGATCCCCCGAGACGCAAAGTTCGCCAGTAATAGGAGGTTTCGACTTGTGTGGCAGTCAAGGTATACCCCTGGTTCGAGGACGTATCGATCCTTATGATGCCAGCTATGGCCCTTCTTGAGAAGGTGTGAGCTCCCACTTTATCTTTCACTTCGAAGCAAGGCTACGAAAGGCTGTCAAGGGCAATTGGCGCTCCGCTTGCTTGATATACATGTTCACATCCTTGGCCTTAAAGAACCAGTCTTCCTAGATCTTCAGTACCTTCGCCTCGGTGGAAGTCAGACGATCTCCGAACAAAAACTCGGGTTTCAAAAAGGACTCATTCTCAAATTTAGCAGATTTGAGTCTTTCCATTTCTATCATACACTGAAGGAAAACATGATGATGGTCATAAATCTGGGCCATCCTCTCCGGAGGCTGATCCAACATAATAGTCGCCTTGGCCAGGTTCACGACCTCTTCATTAAAGTCCACACCCAGCTGACAGAGTGCATGGTCCAAGAGGACTTTGTTCAGCAAGGGGATGGTCATCGATACTGTCACACAAAATGAAATAATATAATAAAGCAAAAGACCAAAAGGACTTAGAAGCCCAACATGAGCATCTGAGCTGCATCACGACTTTTAGCGCATCAACCGGTCGAAACCCAGGTGCATAAGATGGAGCCCCAACAAAGACACACAGGATCAAAGTCCAGGTGCATTGCAGAGAAAGCTTCGACACATCATCAGGACCGAAGTCCATGCAAGTTAGCAAAATGAAGCTTCGGCGCATCATCAGGACCTAATTCCATGCACGTCAACAAGTGAGGCTTCAGCGTATCATCAGGACCTAAGTCCATGCGTGTCAGCAAGTGAGGCTTCGGCACATCATCAGGACAAAAGTCTTTGCGCGTCAGCAGAAGAAGCTTCGGTGCATCATCAGGACCTAAGTCCATACGCATCAGCTAAAAGGGCTTCAGCGCATCATCAGGAGAAAAGTCCATGTGCGTCAGCCAAAATACATCGACATGAGACAACTCATCTGCAGTCGGGTCACCCCAACATCACTGCAACAAAGACCAAGGCAAGAGAACACCCACTAAATACCTCCGGGCGAACGTCGGCGTGTGTCGCCAAGACGACGGGGGCATCCTCCATATCAACCTCCATGGGCTCCTTGCCTCGGCCCTTTCCTCGGCTAGCACCACCGCGGGGAGTTTTGGAAGCCATTTCTCAAAAGAGTTAAGGGTTCTCAGAGAAGAAAAGGAAGAAGAGCTCCGAAGAAGAAGATGAAAGCTTTAGAAAAAAGTAGAAGACTCTCTCTCCTCACAGCCGCCTATTTATAGGCTTGGCCTCACATGTAAACCGATGAGGCGTGACATTAGCAATCAGTCACTTCGGGCCTCGTGAAACCGACGGCTGCTTATCTTCAAAAGATCATCATTAATCTTTCCTAAGATCGAGATGTTATCTCTTCAGAAGAAGCATGCGGCCTAGCAGTATGCGCCTAAGCAACAAGCGTCCCCGCAACGACGCACAGAACGACTATACGCCAAGAAGAGCCATGCGCTTAGGCGAAGGGCATGTGCCCCGAGTCGTTACTTCCCATGCTTTTTGTTCAAAGTCTTCCAAAACTTGACAGAAAGTTTTGAAAACTTTGAAGGGGGTCGTGTAGAAGCATGGAATTTCAGGCGCATCTATAGGCCAGAATTCCCATGCGCTTAACACTATATGGCTAGACTCAAACATGCTGTAACCACCACTTTCTAAAATAAGAGTATTTTGGTAATTATGTGATTTTATTTTATTTTGGATTAATTTATAATATTTCAATTGGTATTGTGTTAGTAGTCGGTTTAACCTTAGCTAACCATGATTTGAGACTAACCATGACATTAAAAACCTAATTATTTGTCACACTCACTTTTTAATTTTAAGAGTATTTTAGTCACTATGAATTTATTTGAATTTTATGTATTATTTGGATTTTTATTTATTTATTAATTAGAGTGATTGCTATGTGGTTTGATTAGTAGCTGGATTGGTGTTTTGGTAGTATAAGTGGTTTGACCTTAGTCAACCTTGACCAGAAGCCTAATAATGTAATTAGAATCATATTTGGCCTTTTAAAATTAATTTAGGATTAATCTCTATTTTGAGAATGATTTAAATGATTTTTAAGTCATTTTTCATAAGCCTTTTTATTAGCCTTTTTAACATGGGCCTTTTTGTAACTTAGGAGTGCTTGGCCCATGTGCAAACCCTAACCCAAATACCCCCTTCATGTGGTCGGCCACAAGCAGCCCCCCTTTCTCATTGTGTAGAGAAACACATAGCCTCCAAAGAGCAAACCCTAGTTCTCTTTTCTCCAAAAAACCCTAACTTTCTCATTCGGCGTCCGTTTCACCTCAAACGAATTCCATTGCGCTCGTTAGAAGGAGGAGAACTTGCTGGAGCACTGCTAGCAAGGAGTTGGAGGCGTTTGCTTGGAAGAAATCGGTCGACAAAGCGCTCGAGGAATTTTTTTTATTGAGATTCCAACTCTCAATAGGTAAACCTTGTTCTACCTTTGTTTTTTCTAAAATTTCTTCATGTTAACATCCATATAGGCACCCCCGACCTGTGCATGAAGTTTGGTAGGTTTTTGATGTCGTTTGATAGCCGTATCGGACACGTGTTGGTCCTATGTAGCACGTGTTCGATGAAATGCCACTTAGAATTGAATGTTGGTAATTTTCAGAATCTGTTCTCACGAATTTCTTACTAATATTATTTATAACAACTTTCGTGAAGATGGATCTGGAATCGACACATTTTTGGTGTCCGAAACGGACACGGACATACGCGCACGAGGCCCGTGCACTGCCCCGTGCATGCCCTGCTGTCCGTGCTTCATAACTCAATGTACAAGACTCTGTTTCATATGAAATTTCATGAGCATGTGGGGGCAACGTCTACCCACATGCTCATAAAATTTCACGTCGTTTTGTGGAGCATGGGCGGAGTAACCGCACGCGCACTGGTCGGCTGAACTGTGCACTCATATTAAAATTTACCGCTGACACGACCTTCGTACGCGAACACGGTGCATCGAGGACCCGTTCCAGGAGCACGATCACATAGCCTTATGCCTAGACTACCCAAAGACCCGATCCCAAGTCGTGACGTGGCTCGAATCGCAAGCCACGTGGCTCGACACGCGCCCACGGGCACGCACGTGTGCGCGCATGCGTGCACGCCTCGCGTCTGTTCGCGGGTCACTGTGTCGCCTAGATGCGACGTGGTGTCATGTCAGCATGTCCTAGCCCTACCCCGAGATCCTACCTAGCTGTGTGCATGAGCACGAGGCTTCTCGTTGTACGTGTGGCGCTCAATCGAACGAGAACGTACGTGTACGCACTCTTCGACACGCAAAATCGGTTTTCCGATACGCATTATGTGGACACGACATGGACACAGTTTCGACTCCGTGAGTACCCGAGCATGTCCCACATGTCGAGACCAACCTATTTGCCAAGTTTCGTGAGTTATAGTTGTGTATATTGCATTTTGGGTATCGAGCTGGAAATTGGGTGTTCTGACACTTAATATTTTGAATGAATTTGTGATATTTCGATTTCTTGAGTTTTAACTGATATTTCCTGAGTTTATATCATCAATGTGAGATTCTAGACTTGCGGAAATTGATCGTTGGTTTTTATTTCCTAATATTCTATCATTTGTGTATATATATAGCTTTTTTGCTTTATATTATATATATATATATATATATATATATATATATATATATATATATATAAAATATATATATATATATATAAATATATATATATATATATATATATATATATATATATATATATATATATATGCTCGAGAGCCCCCCTCCTTGCCGTTGATCGCCGAGGTCGAGCCCTGGCGCCGGCTCCCTCCTCCCTCGGCGAGGTCGAGCCCCCACTCCCTCCTCCGGTTCCCCCCCTCCACTCCCTCCTCCGTGCTTCCCTCTGGCCTCGAGCAGCCCCTTCTCCTCCGGAGCCTCCGTAGCCAGAGACGTCCCCCCGGTTGACTCCCCTCCGGAGCCTCCGTAGCCAGAGACGTCCCCCCAACCTCCTCTGCGGGCGGCGCGCCGGGCCCCCTTCTTCTCCGCCTCCCCCTCCGTGGCCCGGCCGTCGTGGCTCCCCCGTAGCCACAGGTCGAGGCCCACTCTCGCCGGACGCCCATCCCGGAGGCTCCCCCTCTCGGGAGGTAGCCGCCGCCCCCGTCTGCCGGAGGACGTCCCCGCTCCTCTCCGTCCCCGTCCCCCCCACTCTCTCTCTCTCCCCCTTCCCTCCTCCCACCCTCCCGCCCAAGTCTCTCCCGGCCGGTCCTCCGTCGGAGCCCTCCTGGCTCCGGGCGGCGCGTCTGGCCCCCTCCGCGCCAGCCCTCCCACCCTCCCACGGACTCCCCCCTCCGGCGGTCCGGCATCCTCTCCGACTCCTCCGGCCGGCTTCAGCCCTCCTCCCTCGCGGCCGCTCTTCCACCCCACCGCGGTGGAGATCGAGGTCGCCTCCGTCGCTGGCCGGCGAGCGGGAGACCCGAGGCGCCCCCTCGGGACCCGCGTATCCTCGGGCCCTGCCCCTATCACTTCGTTCTCAGCGCTCCCCCATCGGGCCCCGCCCACGGGTCAGGCCCCCTCGGGCATGGCGCAGGACTGCCACGTGGACTCCTCCCCTTTTTTTTTTGAATTTCGAATGCGGTATCCCCCCCCACACGTGGCCTGTCACGTGGTCCCCCCCTTTCTTTTCAGTTTGCTTTCTTTTTGTTTTCTGTTGTCTGCTCTCCTTCAGGACTAGCCCCAGGTGGGCCGGTCTGGCAGGCGGGCCTTGTTACTGTTCCCTGTGGGGCTTTCATTCAATAAATTTCATGTTAAAAAAAAATAAAAATATATATATATATATATATATATATATATATATATATATATCAACCTATAAGTTATATGTATATAAATATGTGTTGATGGGTTTTGTAGAGCTATACTTATTCTTAGATTTTACATTCTCTTTCCCTCTTCAAAATCAATTTCCCTTTTACCTATTGAGTATATATGTGTATGTATGTATATGTCTATATATATGTATAGTTTTCCTTTCAATAGACTTGTGTATATATGTAATTATATAGTATATTTATATAGTTGTATCTTAAACCTTTTGTTCTCAGATTTGTATCATACACAGCAGTCCCCTTATCGACACACACTCGCACACAATCTTCTTCAAGTTATAGGTTATATATATATATATATATATATATATATATATATATATATATATTTATATATATATTTTTATATATATTTTTATATATATATATAAATATATATATATATATATATATATATATATATTTTTATATATATATATATATAAAAATATATATAAAAATATATATATAAATATATATATAAATATATATATATATATATATATATATATATATATATATATATATATATATATATATATATATATATGCCCGTTGGTGTACGGGAAAGCGAACTCATGCATCTACGACCACATGGTGGGCAAGATTCGCAAGAAAATTGCGGGTTGGCACAACGCAACCCTATCCCCGGGGGGGGGGGGGGGAAGATGATACTTATAAAGCACGTACTCTCCTCCATCCCCCTATACACCCTGGCCATGTGCTCGTCCCCAAACAAAGTGCTCCACTCAATTGAATCCCTCATCGCAAATTTCTTTTGGGTTCACTTCGAGGGTAAGGACAAGCACCACTGGGCCAGTTGGGACACCATGGCTAAACCAACTGATGAGGGTGGTCTGGGCTTCTGTAAACTAGCTCACATTGTGGACGCACACTCCGTAAAATTGTGGTGGAAACTTTGCACTGAAAGCTCAATATGGACCAGGTTCATGAGAGCTAGATACTCCAGATTCTGTCATTTGACAGAGGCATTTTTCCAAAAATATATCTTCCGCGTCATGGCGACGCATCATCCGCTGTTGAAACCTTGCTGGACCGCTTTTGTATTTACAATTGGGTCACGGACATTCGCAGGTGTGTAAGGAACGCTGGCTGGGAGATGACATCCTCAGGCCCAATGACCTAACACTACTGCCGTGCGAGATCCGTAATTTATGGGATGATGACATTTCAGGGTGGAATTGGGATAGAATTAGAGTCTGGCTAGGCCCATAAGCTATGGCGAGCCTGGGAGCCTCTGATCTGTCGATCAATAACGTACAGGACGAGCTCAGATGGTCCCCTAACCCAGGTGGACTCTTCACCCTGGCTTCCGCAAGAACTGTCGTCAGAGGCACCCACGAAACGACCTCCCCTTCTGCCAAGTTTTGGCAGACATGTATACCTACCAAATGGTCCATTCTCATCTGGCGTGTCGTACGTCGAAAACTACCTACGGACGATGCCATCAACTCCTTCGAATTTAGCCTTACATCCAGATGCCATTGTTGTATGGAAGGCCAATCAAAATTTGCCGATCACGTCCTTCTCTATGGTGAACTAGCCACTCATATTTGGTCGAACTTTCACGATAAGTTCAGGATTGTCCCCATGACCGGGGGCATCAACAATCTGCTGGCCAACTGGAACATGTCCTACGGGCATCAGATCGTCGCTTCCGCCGCCATTTGGGTCTTGTGGAAGAACAAAAACAAGCACAGATACGAGGCCCTTCAGCTCCCGCCTCCACAATTGTACAGAGAGGTCGTTCGACAAATCTACAAAAGAAAGAGGCGTTGCTCTCACGCCTCGCATAGTTTTTAGGAATCCCTGGTCTAATCAGGGAACCGAGTGTCATGCGCAGGCCTTACTTTGGACAGTCCCGATCGTAAGTTTTGGGCCGCACTCTTGGAAGGCTTTGGCTTCCAGCGTCTAACCTTCCGATGCTCGGTCTAGCAACCGTTTTGTGGGCATCATTTTGTGTTTGATGCCTTCTCTTTTCTTGTCGTCTTTCGTGCGTGGCATGTTTACTTGTATAAGCTTGGCATTTTGTGCCTTATACATGAATAAAAGTCTCTTCTTAAAAAAATTAATATATATATATGTGTGTGTGTGTGTGTGTGTGTGTGTGTGTGTGTGTGTGTGTGTGTGTATATATATACATATATTACCTATAAATGAATGAATTTATATCTACACATGAGTGGTTGATTATGAATGTAACCTAAGGGTATTAGGACAATTTAGGATCGACCCAATGAGCCTAGTTTAGTCGAGTTGACTGACAAGTTGACAAAAGTCAACTTTGGGTCAAACTTGTTCCAAATCAACTCAAACGAACTCAAAATGACTTGTAAACTTGTATTTGACCTAAAAATTAGTGAGCAGACTAGTTGACTTATAGTTGACCAGGTTTTACCAGAGTTGACCAAGATTGACTTTGACCTAGAAGGACTTAGAAGCATGTAGAATTGCATTGTAGCCCTTTCTTATAAAATATTAGACCATGTTATGACTTGTGGTTACTTTAAATAGGTTTACCTCACTCCAGTTCAGTTACACTTCCTCATCAGCAGCTTAGATTGTCAGGCGAGTACATTCTCTGACCGTTTCATTCTTGCTTGGACATATTTACTTGTTATAGACTAGTTTACTTGTTGCTGTCACGATATTATCACAGATTAGTACTATATGGATCTCTTCATGCGATGTTATCCCCTCGGATACATCGGGTATATTGTGCTCATGTACTTTATCATGTGCATCGTCTACTCATTGTATTCGTATTTATTCATGTATACTCATGTGACATTCGTGTACACTTATAATCATGTGAGCCTTCATGTATAACCCAGTGTGCATGTGGACTAGCTATCCATGTGATACACTATTTTCATGTGTAATAACATAACCTGGACAGATCCTTGTGTAGTGATTGGGGCAGGGGGAGTATTTATTTGGTTATATGATATACACCCTTTTCATGTATAACTCCAAACTAGATTTAAGTCATGTATAACCTAAGCCAGTTTACATAACCAAATTGTGCTCTACACCACGTAGTTAGTTTAGTTATCTTATTATATCGTGTATATCTATTTCCATATATTATGCTCTCTTTTACAGTCTCATTTTTTTATCAGATGTTCATGTATATTATTCTATAGCTTGTTTTATATTTCCTTTCATGTTATAAACTGTGTGAGAGATATGTATTCATTTCTGTCCTGACTGGACCTGTTGAAATATTACTGATGATGAGGATTGCTGTGACACTTACTATGGAGCAGGCCTAGTTGACACAGGTGACCTGGACCCCCAGCAGGATCCAGTAGTCGCTGAGGACTTGCCACGAGTTAGATTGGACTTATACCATTACCTAGTTATGAGACATTGTGATTGTATTGAGATATATTTATGGTGTGGTTTACACAGAGACTTATTATTCATATTGTGACTACCTGTTGAGACTATCCTATCTTATATTCCATCTTAGATTGTGATTGAGATTACTTATTATATTTCTTCTATTTGGAGTATATTCTAGATTGTGTTAGATGTTGTGACCTAGGACAGCATTCTACCGTCAATACTGTGGCGTAGGCTGGACGTACCCACGTCTCGTGCCCTTACACTGGATGCGGGTCGTGACACATGCGCCAGAGAGTTCAAACAAAGTACTTGGCACAGCAAAGGACACCAAAAGTATAGACATCAAAAGAAGGCTTTTATTTCATATGAAAGTCTATTATATGTCTAAAAAAAGGCTTCACAAAGGGGAATTCTACAAAAAGAAAGATCCTAAATCTACAAGCAGGCACAACAACTGCCATGCGACCTATGCCAGGTGCATCATCCGTCAGGCGCATCAATTTGATGTCTCATCCAGGCGCATCGTCTCGTCATTATGGCACAGGCACATCAGATCCAATCAGCCCTTGTCTAGCAGGAGGAGGAGCTCCCCTAGCCGGACAAAGATCGCGGCCGACGCCCGGACCTTCGGAAGCAACAGGCGCACTCGGCAGCCTGTGGAGCTTCAAGCATAACGAAAGACGGAGCGTGGCCGTCCCGATCTTTGGATGCAACAGACACTATCATGGAAGCTCAGAGCGATGGGAAGACTGTGGCAGCGCATCTTCACCCTCGGGAAGAGCTCGTCATCAAGACTTCTACAAAAACTGAGTTCGGCAGTTCGCCAAGGCGGAGCTCTGGCCAAGTTCATCTTCATGTCAAAATAAAGAATTGAAGCAAAACTTTCCTTCATTCGGCTATAAGTACGGGCAGCCTACACCCGAGTGCCAAATGGCCAACTTTTCAAATTCTATGCAATGAATTTGCATTAATAGCAAATAAATCCATCTCCACGTATTTAGCTAAATTAAAGCCTCAAAGAACTCAACAAATGTGCCAAAGAGGATGCGACACCTGGCTGATGCGCCATCAACATCATGCACTCCTCAGGGATGTACCCAAATGGGCCAAAGACCCATACGCCCAAAGGGGCACTAACCGATGCACCCTCTTTAAACTGATCACCATCAAGCATTTAATGCTGAATGGCAAAGATGGCAACGCATTCCAAGAGCCGTCCAATCAGCAGCCCTTTATAGAAAATAAAGAGTCGCTGATGTCAGCACCATCATTACACCTTAGGTCGGCAACAACTGCCACATGGTCGATCGATCATTCGTATGTGCCTGTGGCCATGCGCCCAGAAGACGGCATGCGCCCCAGTGGTCATACGCCCCCTCAGCTCACTCTGATCTCAAGCAACAGAAGACTAGCTCTGCATGCGCCCAAAGGCTATACGCCGGACTGCTCATGACTCCTAAAAGTCAGAGACTAAGTCGTCTCCCCTGCACCTGATCCTAGGTACACCCTATGAAGCTCTGTATCGCCTCAAAAGCCATGTGCCCAGACTTGTCTATGATGCCTAAAAATCATAGGACTAAGTCGCCCCCG
>JANAVB010000056.1:190000-197065 GCA_029216955.1 Iris pallida | reverse complement strand
CAGTCAAAATCTATTTTTTTTTTCTTTTTTTACCAAAAATCTAAATAGATTTGTAAATCCTCAATCATAGGACACCATAAAAAAATTTCAAAAAATCGTTTTCATAACTTTCAAATATTTTAAACCAAAATTTACTGTCATTACTTCCACCTAAAATTCAAAATTTACTAAACACAAAAATCGCAAGTTTGTACAACTCCGTAAAAATTTCTACGACCATTTTTAAAAAAGATCATTTTCAACCCAAATTTATAACTATTCAAATGTGCCTAACTATAATACAATAAATCATGAACATTAAAACTCAAAATCAAATAAATTTATATTCGTTCAAAGATGTATATCTATCACCCAAACTCATAAATACCACAACTCGAAAAGCAATTCAATTTCATACTTGTGCAAGGATGTATAAGTATAATCCAATAAATATCAAATCTTTGAAAAAATCAATTTCTTAAACCAAGTATGACATCCTATAAATCCTCTGGTGTTTACTATTTAGAAATCTTAAGGTTAAAACTTTCAGTGGTAATATCCTACTTTACCAATTACTAATCATTAAATCACAAAAAAACTTTTAAACTCAATTAGAATTTTGAATGTATTCCAATTGCCAATATAACCATTCTAGCCAAGTGTTTGACCTATGAGCATATACTAGTGTAGTCATCTTCCTAGTTGACACCAAGCACGAAAATAAGAATCGGCGGTAGAAAAAATCAAGCAAGATGCAGTTCAAGGAGGTCGAATAAGAGTTCGAAAATTGAAGTCAAGAGAAAAGGTCAAGCTGTATGGATGAGATTCCTAGTTTCTAATCCTATGTTGCAGGTTCACATCGGTACAGTAACGTAACCGAAGTGACAAATTCGACCTGCATGGGCGACCACAAAAACATGTAACGCCCCAGTCCCAAAATAATATGGACTAGAACGTAATCATGCCAGCTATATACATACGAAGTACATAGACCCTCGTATACATACATAAGCTGTAAAATGAAGTAACCAAGGTACTAAATCTCATCCACAAAAATATGATATAAAAGTAACTATGAATTTGGCATGTACACAATAGTTGGGCGGAGACAAGCCCACTACCAACCAAATTAAACAAGGAAAAATATACAAGGAAAGAATTTAACAAGCGAGAACAACGGCGAGTCCAAGAGCAATCACCACGCAGGAAGGAATGGCCTTAGCTAGAGCACCTGCAAGAAATCACGAAACATACACCTGGCGAGATAACTAGGTCCTCAGAGGGACGTAACAAGATACATCAACATGCCATATAAATACTGAATATAAAACATGCCACAATCAAAAAAGTGACACGACACAAAATAAGGTAAACTAACCGAACTAAAGTGAACATGCAGTTTGAGAAACAATCCTTCGACGCATGAGCCCTGGTTGTAAATAGGATCGGCATAGTCCCCATATAGGGCACCAGTGGCCTACGTCCATAACGCCCGGGAAGCGTTAGAGGGCACCATGCAAGGGGCTACGTCCATAACGCTCTTAACGTCAGAGGGCACCTGGAGCCTGCATCTCCGACGGAGTGCACAGGTAATAAGGGAAGTGCATAGAAGCCCATACGTCAGGTAATGTTCTCCCCACCCAATGCACCTATCTGTCGCATCCACTACTAACCATCAAGTCTTCTAACATACAACTATTGACGGTTAGACCTAACGTACGTCCTGTACGCATCAGTGATCAGCCAACACGCAAGTCCGTAGGCTATATGCTACTCATCTCACACATCTCGTGGCACATCTGTCAAGGTATAATAGCACTAAGCTAGTGGTAGTCCCTTAACTCTAGGTCCATATGCAGTCAAAGGATAAATAACAAAGTATAGCTAATAACTGAACAGACAGTAAACAAGAACTAGAATAAATGATCAGTGACAGGTAATAAAATGCAACTGAAAATAAACAGTATAATGGCAAGGTATCTTGCCTGGTGTGTCGCCTGGTGTGGTGCAATATTCCAACAAGTCTTGACTGTCCGATAGCTATGATCAACGAGCAAGGTACGAATCCACAAGAAAATAGGAAGCATGATTTAGTCACGGTTATTGGTGATAGTCAAGAAGAATTTGTGGAGTAGATAAATATACAATTCCTTAGAAAATAATTATATTCCTTTAAAAACATGTTTACTTGTAAAATTTGTTTACAAAAAAAAATACTTTGAAAATATGTATATAATAATTTTGAATTTATATCTTCTTAGTCAAAATACTCTAAGTTGTAAAATATGGTTAAGTGGAAACTAAATTTCATAATTTGAAAATATCTATTTAGATAAAGATACTTCTAATTCATTTAGACCAAAAATAACTGGTCAATCGAAAATAATATATATATTTTTTTAAAACTAACTTAAAATTTGCTAGAAAATATTTGTTCAATTAAATAATAGTAATATAATAATGTAAATAATAATTTTTAACAAATAATAATATATAAATAATAACATGATTCTAGTAATTAAGGTAATTTTAGTAATACCTTAATCTTGCAAATAATAATACTAATAATAATAATGATGGTAATAATAAAAATGATAATAACAATGATAATTAAATAATAGTATTAAATCTTAATATAAAATTAATAACAGTAATGGTAATAATAATAATAATGAAATAATAATGATAATGATATAATAATAATGATAATATTAATAACTACAGCTTATATACTGTTCTCTCTATTGGAAGTAAAAGTGGAGTAAAGGAACTGGAGAGAGAGAGGGTGAGAAATCGAGATCGAGAGGGGAGAGGGTTTTACCAACGGCGGCGGTGACGTGGGAACTCGCCCGGCGCGGCGCTGGAGAGTCGGGCACCGACGGTGGAGGAGGCCGCGGCGGTCGCTCTCCTGGCGGCGGATGGGGGTTTTTCGAACGGCGGATAGCCGAACAGGCGACCGTGAGGGTACGGCGGTCTCGGGGACGCGGCGGAGCAGCGCCGCGGCGGCGTGGCCGTTCTCCAGTGAGGCGACGGGAGCGGCAGAGTCCACGCCGGCGGTGATGGTGTGACGCTCGCGGTGGCGGCAGCGCCGGGATCCGGCAGCGGAGGACAGGTAAGGGAGCCTCTATTCTATTTCTGTTGTGGTGGTAGTGGTGTGCGTGGTTATGGACTGTCGCGGCGGTGGCCGCGGTGGTGGTGATGTCTTTATTTTGTTGTTGTTGTTGTCGTGGTTGACGGTGACGGTAGTCGGATGATGATGGCGGGGATGTCGGAATCAGGATGGCGATGATGGTAGGGATGATGGTTGTTCGGTGGTGACGGGTGAAGGTATGGTGGTTGGCAGAATTCACTGGTGTTGTCGAGGGGAGAGGAGCGCTGAGTTTGCATCGTCGTGTCGAGGCTGTCCGACACGACGGATAGGGGGGTCGGGAATCCTGCTGAGAGGATTATATTGTAATAAAAAATATAGTAGAGATGCGTGGAACACAGACACGATGCACCTGTATTGGAGAAATTTTTGGAATTTGCTGGAGGAGTACCTGCCTATTTATAGGATGTGGGAATTCCCAGTTAGATAGGGATTGGAATTGTTTAAATTCCAATTAGATAAATCACCCTTTTTATTTAAACCGATTTAAAATAACTCAATCCAATACAATCAAATCTAGAAAATACTACTCTTCATTTAAACTATTTTTAAATAGAGTCAATAAATCCTTTGCAACTTAAATTACCATATTTAATCAAATATTAAATAAACAAGATCTCAAATATTATTTTTCATAGTTAAATAAATATGGAAATAATTAATTTCGAAAATCACTATAAACATAAATACGACTTTATAAAATAGATTTTATAAATAACAAAATGAATTAAATAGCAACTTTTAATTTTTGCAAAATAGTTGGAATACTTTTCATATAATGCACAATCACTATTTATTTTTAAATGACGTAAAAAAATAACTCATCTTTAGAAATAAAAATATGTAGCACGTATTATTTTGAAAGACTAAATTCTTTTACATATATAAAATCTCAATAAAAATGTTTTACAAAATATGTACCTCGCACATATTCGCACTCGGCGAGAATTTCGAAAATAAAATTTTGTGCGCGACGTACAATACCAAATCTTTAATCAGTACTGAAATAAAATAAAATAAAAAAATCAGTAGAAATTTAGGGGTTTTACATTAGTCTAGTCACTAACTGAAATTAATATCATGTGGACTAAAATTAATATCATGTGGGCCATGCCTAACTAGTGTGGGTCCCACTAGAGTCAAATTACCCCGGGTCCCCGATACAAGTCGGATTGAGTTGAAATTCGAACCCGGCTCAAATAACCCCAAAACAATATCATAAATAATAAAATAAAATTAAAATAATTCAAAGAGGTCAAATGCAAAAATATTCTTAGGCCAAAAATAACATTAAAATATCATAATCACATGGTTAGGCTCTAGGTCAAACAGTCTCTAGGGTTTCACTAGCAAAACGTCAAAACCACAAGTCATTGATTTAAAATTTTAAAATGATTTAAAATCACCAAAAAATCATATCATGAATTAAATATTATTATTAAAATAATTATAAACATAAAATTTCAAAATTACCCTCATTTGGGAAACTGGGTGCTACAGGATATCTTCAAGAAAACATGGTTGCCTTCCTTGAACTGAAAAGGTCGACGATGAATATCTGCCCACTGCTTCTGCCGATCCTACGCTGCTCACAGGTGGTCTTGTATCTTCTTTACCTTTTTCACTGTGCTCAAAACTAGCTCGGGGCCTAATATCTGTCGATCTCCGATGTCGCTCCAACAGACAGGAGATCGATACTTCCTCCCTATAATGCTTCAAATGGAGCCATCTGAATGCTCGCTTGATAGCTATTGTTGTAAGAGAAATCCACAAGATGAAGGTGGTCTTCCCATGATCTGCCAAAGTTAAGCACACTCGCTCTCAACATATCCTCTAGTGTCTGAATCGTACTCTCTGATTGACCTTCTATCTGCGGATGGTACGACGTACTAAACTTCAAACACCTACCCAAATTGTCCTGTATACTCCTCCAAAAGTGTAAGGTAAACCTCGAGTCACGGTCCGACACGATGCTAACTGGTACACCGTGTAGCTTTACTATTTGCTTCATATACATATCTGCCAAAACTTCCGTGGACTGCCCCACTCTAAAAGGTAAGAATTGGGCCAATTTGGTAAGTCTATCAACAATCACCCATGCCACATCTCGTCCACTAGTACTCCGAGGAAATCCTGTGACAAAGTCCATCGAAATGTGCTCCCACTTCCAATCGGAAATAGGTAGCGACTGCAATAATTTGGCCGTCCTCTAGTGCTCGACCTTCACTTGCTGGCATACCAAACACTTGGCCACGAAACAAGCTATTTCCTACTTTATTCTGTGCCACCAATAATACTACCGCAAGTCCCGGTACATCTTAGTTCCTCCGGGATGAATAGAGTAAGTCAATTGTGTGCTTCTGCCATCAACTCCTACCGTGACTCTCCATTAGGAACATAAATACGTTCACCACATCGCAATGTCCCATCAGGATGAATCCTCAATCCGTCTGCTCTCCTGTCTCGGTCCTCTCTCGAAGTCGTCTAAATCTAGCATCTGCAGGTAATGCTGCCTTGATCCGATCTACTAATGACGATTGAACTTGGAGATTGGCTAACACGCATCTCCTCCAGGCAATACTTCTTAATTCCAAGCTGCTGCAAGTCTCTAATCAACTCCTTCTGCGTAGTCAAGAAGTGTGCCACGGGCTTATGGCTTAATGCATCTGCCATGACATTAGCCTTGCCCGGTGATAATATAGTTCGATCTCGTAATCCTTTATCAACTCCAACCAACGTCTTTGTCGCATATTCAACTCTTTTTGTGTGAACACATACTTGAGGCTCTTATGATCAGTGTAGATATCAACCTTCTCGCGTAGAAGTAGTGTCTCCATAGCTTCAAAGCAAAGATAACTGCTGTGAGCTCTAGATCATGGTTGAATAGTTCTTCTCGTGCACCCTCAAATGTCTTGATGCATCTACTATATGGCCATGCTGCATCAATATGCATACTAATCCATTCTCGGATGCATCGCTGTAGATCACAAATTCTTTCGGACCCGATGGTAATATCAAATGGGCATCGTGGTCAAGCGCTTTTTTAACTCATTAAAGTGGCTTGACACTCATCTGTCCATACGAACTCCTGAACTTTGCAAGTGAGTCGAGTCATAGGCCCTGCTATTCGAGAGAAATCTTTTATGAACCTTCAGTAATAACCCACAAGTCCAAGAAAACTTCTCACCTCAGAAGCTGATGTGGGAGTGGGCCATGACTTGACTGCTGTAATCTTATCAGGTCTACTGATATGCCGTCTCCAGTACCAATGTGTCCAAAAAATGATACCTCCTTAAGAAAGAACTCACACTTGCTAAGTTTTGCAAAGAGTCGCTCATTTCTCAAGGTCCCAAAGCAATCCGTAGATGTTGTTCATACTCATCTTGGCTATTAGAGTAAATCAAGATATCATCTATAAAGACGACTACAAATTTGTCCAAGTACTGGTGAAATATCTTGTTCATTAAATTTATAAAGACTGTGGGAGCGTTGGTCAACCCGAAGGACATGACAAAGAACTCATAGCGTCCATACCTCGATCGAAACGTCATCTTCGAAATGTCTTCTTTTTGAACCCTTAGTTGGTGGTAGCCCGATCGTAAGTCAATCTTGGAGAATACTTTTTCTCCACTCAGTTGATCGAATAGATCGTCTATACATGGAAAGGAACTTATTCTTCACTTTTACTGCATTCGAGGTTCTGTAGTTGATGCACATGCACATTGTCCCATCTTTCTTAGGCACAAAAAGAATGGGCGCCCCACATGGTGACGTACTGGCATGAATGAAGCCCTTCTCCAACAAGTCGTCAATCTGCGTCTTCATCTCTACCAACTCCTTGGGTCCATGATACACTCAGATAAAATAGGCTCGGCTCCGAGAATAAGCTCAATAGAAAAGTCAATGTCTCGATCAGGTGGCAGTCTTGGCAAATCCTC
>JANAVB010000056.1:0-185000 GCA_029216955.1 Iris pallida | reverse complement strand
ATGACAAAAAAATCTATATCTCAATCCACAATAAGAATAATAAACATGAATGAACACTATGGGTCGTGGTCTGCAGCCCAATAGCATAAATGTTCGATAAGACTCCAAGGAAAATAAAAGAGTCTCTAAACCAAATCATTAAGCAGGATAACTCATGATAAGGAATATAAAGCACGAAAGGATAACAATGTAATATCACTGACAATACCTAAATTATGTGTCACAATCATCTACCATTCCGCTCTGCTAACTAACTCCATGCAGTCGCTAAAACTCAAGAGATCATCAGGTCCTCATAGGACATAGCAAGATACATAAAAACATGCCTATCTAGCAGTTTTATCATGTGCAAGAAAATAAACAAGAAAAAAATAGAAACACGACAAATGACTACGAATACGAACACGAACACTAGAACAACTACGTATAAATGAACTGCCGAGTGAACAATGAACACGAGATCAATAAAAGAACCAAACCCTCGGCCTGAGTGGACTCGCAAGTTTGAACTAATCATTAACCTTCGTCTCGAGTGTGGACTCTCTGGTTAGTTCTAATCACTAACCCTCGTCCCGAGTGTGGACTCTTTGGTTAGTTCACGGCAAGGCACCCTCGTCCCGAGTGTGGACTCTCTGGTGCAAGCATAAGTCAATATCCTCGTCTCGAGTGGACTCTCTGATGCAAGTATAAGTCAACATCCTCGTCCCGAGTGGACTCTCTAATGCATGTATAAGTCAATGTCCTCATCCCGAGTGGAGACTCTGATGCAAGTATAGGTCAACATCCTCGTCCCGAGTGGACTCTCTGATGCAAGTATAAGCCAACATCCTCGTCCCGAGTGGACTCTCTAATGTAAACAAATTGAGACAAACACCCTCGTCCCGAGTGGACCCTCTGGTGCGAAGGAAACAAACACCCTCGTCCCGAGTGTGGATTCTCTGGTGCAACGGATCAACCCTCATCCCGAGTGTGGACTCTCTGGTTAGGTAAGACAATTGTCAAGTATTTAGCATTTCACTACACACACTTGTTCTGTGACACGACTCAAGCAAAATACTGGTAAGAAACTCCAATATATGAACCACAAGACCAAACATGAACATGA
Organism: Iris pallida; assembly: GCA_029216955.1. Taxonomy (NCBI): domain Eukaryota; kingdom Viridiplantae; phylum Streptophyta; class Magnoliopsida; order Asparagales; family Iridaceae; genus Iris; species Iris pallida. The sequence continues at coordinate 183,895 of JANAVB010000056.1, read as the reverse complement.
CTATATACAATGAAAATTGCTCGACAGAATATAATATGGAAAATAGATGTCCATAACAATCAAAACTGAGAAACGAAATACAATGCATATAAATAAAATTGCAGAGGAAGGCAAGGTATACTTGCTTGGAGGTTGTATGCAAATCCAATAAAAATATAGCCAACAAAATAAGCCATAAAATCCAAATCATCACAACTGTCTCCGAAAGCTGAAATAAACATTACCAACATTTTCAGAATAGTGAAATTAGCTAGGATTGCCTGTCCTTAAGTCCAATTATGGATACAAGGGCAAAACGGTAATTTTGGGTCAAAATGGTGTCCGCCGTTGGACCCGCTAGCACCGAAAAGTATGCCAGAGTCAATGGTCTCTAAAGTCGTCAAACTATATGTCTACGAATTCGTTTTGATGATACAAACCAAATGGTATGTCCAATTATGGATTCCGGTAGGCCGTGCACAAAATCGCCCGTTAAATCGGATCGTGGGGTCCACAAAATGGTGATCCGATCAACTGTCTCAGAATTGGACCAAATTTGGCATACAGGACCAGAAAAATGATACGGTCCTATTGGCATAAGTTTTGTCTCGATCTGACGAACGTGTATAAAGTAATTGGAAAATTTGCACATAGGCCGATACGGTGAATTTCGACGGATACACATTAAATTCGTTGCGCACACGTGACCAATTTGAATTTCGTCAAAGCCTATGCGTCCACGAAGCCAATACGCACCTTTCGATGCTTTCGGTTCGAGACCATGTTGCCCGGATTGGCGGACGCACGTTGTATCGTGAAATTGTGTGTTTTAAAAAAAATAGGTTTTTGCCCAAGTTTACATGTGTAAACTTCTCTGTACAAAGCATATCTTTACAAACCTCCTAATGGACTTTTTAGCCCTATATGTTGTGGTTAACTTCTGTTCAAAAAGTTTGTTGATTCGAAGAATAGGTTGGTGGAAAATTCGACGCCAAGTTCGGCGTTTGAGTTCTGAAATCTGTCATTGCGACAGAAGTTTTTCCCAAAGTTTTGATCGATCTTCTAAACAGATCACTAGACTACTTTACAAACTAATTAATGGAGAGTCGAGAGGGTTAAGTGGGTTATGAATAGGAATTTATGGTTCAAAAAATGATCGAGCAGGTTTAGAGAAATTGGGTTCGAAGTTGAGGAACCTTGCAGTTTCGAAACAGAGGTGCTCTGTTTCCATGGTGGCTGCAGTGCAGTTCCGGCGGCCAATGGCGACGGTGGCACAGTGTCAGGGTAGGTCGCCAAGGCTGGGGCGTTGTGCGGCTAGGGTCGCCAGGAATTTGATTACGGTTTTTACCTCCTTGTATCGATTTCTACCTATATGCTGTTTGCGGAAAAATTTGAACAAAATTTTGATTGGGAAAGCTCAGCCGAGCTGGGCTTGAGCCTGGCTAGGAAGGATGGGGTTTCAGCTCGGGCTGGAGAATTAGGATGAGCCAAGTGGGCTAGGTTTGAGGTTTTTCTTTATATAGATATATATGTATACCTATATGTATATTTATATATATACACATATGCATATATACTTATATAATTTTAATATATTTTTTTTATTTTTTTTATATAATTTTAATATATATATATATATATATATATATATATATATATATATATATATATATATATATATATATACCTATGTATATATCTACTTGTTTTTGTATTACTGGAATAATATATATATGTGTGTGTGTGTGTGTGTGTGTGTGTGTGTGTAATGATATATACACATATACCATAGATACCATAAATACAAATACGAGAAATAAATATTAAGTAATATCAATATTGAAATCCAATTCTTAATTATATACTAAAATTCACATAAATAAAATACAGTGACATTATATATATATATATAAAGCCTAATTTTCATATATTATAAATATACATCTATATACATATTATATATATATTATATATATATATATATATATATATATATATAATATATATATATATATATATATATAACTGAAAAAAAAAAAAAAATATATATAACTGAAGTCCATTTACTAAATTATCAATAAACATTATTTAATATCAAGAACTCATAATATATATATTTAACTACAATTTGTGAAAATAGACTACTAGGTTACTGAATTAAAATACTACTACCCAATGCATGTCTACAAGGACGTCTTGGGATGCACTACATGACTACCTAGGCTTTGGCTTTGTTTGGGTCCAGTATGGGCCAATTTGGTACAACCGGGTCACTCAACGTCAAATAATATTAATAATAAATAATTAAACTATTTATAATGGTCATGTCGCAACTAGACCTGGTTTTCCTAGTTAGAACACACCTATGGCTCGGTCTTTTCTACGATAGCTAAAACACTAGTCAAGGCACACAGGTACACTATCCGTGCCATGATTCCAAGTCTTGTACTTCAAAACTCAACCATGGCTAAAGTCATTTACCGTAATAATTAACCAAATAATTATTTATCAAAATCTAAAAATCACCCTTTAAATCAAATAAATTAAAATATTTCCAAAAATTTCGGGAAGGAGAGCTACACAAAGTCTACAAACAACACCAACAGGTACAATTCCTCCTCTAGTGAGGATTCTAATATTCTTAGATAAGGGTGTGATGGTAATGTTGTATTTGGTGGCAAAACAAGTGGCTATGAATGAATGAGTAGCTCCCGTGTCAAACAACGTAATAGCATGAAATGAAACGACTAAAACCATACCAGGTATGACCTCTACCTCTGTCTCTATATCCTCCACAGCAAGCGAGAATGCCTGCCCAAATTTTTATCCTGGGCCCTGAGCTCTGGCCTTGTTGTACTGTGTGCCTTGGGAAGGCAATGGTGGGAGCGGTGCTCCTGCTACGGGCCGTGGTCCTGGAACAGCTGGGCTATAGGCCTCGGGTTCTGCCGTGCATGTACTATCGTATGTTGCTCTGGATAGTCCTTGAGCATGTGCTGGTTGGATCCACATCTCAAAAACAATCCAAGGCGAGTCCTGCAGTCGTTCTGGAGATGTCCTTGCTTTCCGCAGTAATGGAAAACGAGCTTCTGATAAGGTGAGGGCCTCTGCTGGTGTTGTCCTGTGGGCCTTCTACTATGTCCTTCCTGAGTAGCTCGGGCTGGTGTAACTGCTGGTGTATGACGTCTCGATGTCTGTTCCTGCTCCTTGCGAAGAATCTCGTGAGCACGAGCTTCTTCCAAGACAGCTGAATGGAAAACTCGAGACTGGGTAGTCGTATAAGACTTGAGCTCTGGTACAAGCCCCTGATAGAATCTCCTCACCTTCTCTAACTCTGTCGGGATCAATCCCGCACCAAATCTACTCAGGCGATTAAACTCTGAGTCATACTCATCAACTGTCATATTCCCATGCTTCATGTGAAGGAACTAGTCATACAGACCGTCTCGAACATGAATAGGGAAGAATCTCTCATAAAATGCATTATGGAACTTCTTCCAGGTGATCCTAGCACATAATCATCTTTCTTCCGCCTTCCGCCAGTGGTGAGCATTATCTTCTAACAGTAGGTCAACTGCTGCCATCCAATCTCGAGCTAGTAACTGGGATGCCTTCGGTTGCTTCTCTGTACTAATAAGCCATTATGACACTTCTAGTGGCTTCTTCGTTTCTCTGAAGGCCTTGGGGTTCATGTCTGTAAAATTCTTGATAGAGCCTTCATAAGGATGCAGGGCCGGTATTGGTGCTGGTACTGGAGGTCGTGGTGGAGGTCTAGCCAAGGCTGCCATCATAGTCTGTCTCATCAGCTCAGTCTGCTGCCACTGAGCCTGCATCATGGCGTACATAAACTGGAAAGTAGGATTCCCATCAGTCGGTAGTGGAGGCATCTGAGGTCCCGACTGTGGTAGAAACTGCTGAAGGAATGGTGGTGGTGGAGGCAGTGGTGCATTACCTTCCGAGGGCACAGTAGTGGCTTGTCCAGCCTGACTGACTAGGGGTGATGCGATCTCTGAGTGCACCATCGTCGGTGTCGTAGTAGGCTGCAACTGTCCTTGCTGGTATGGTGTTACCGGAGTCATTGGAGGATTCTATCCCTCCGGGGTAGCGTCTTCACCATATGTGAGGGCCAAAGTATTATGTCCTCTTCTCAAATGCATACTGCTGGCACGAAGAGAAAGATAGGTTGATATTAGAAAAGGTTAGATGTGAGGTAAATCAATTAATCGAAGGAATTTGAAGAAAAGTTTGGAATTCAAGGGATGTAGTAGTTCTGGATGATATATTCCTATTCCTATATGCAGGCTTGTTGGGCACAATCATGTAACCCAACAATATTTTCGGACCTACATGGGCCACCACAAAAATATGTAATGTCCCAGTCCCAAAATACATAGGACAAAGTATGTGAACATGCCAGCTGCACATGTACGAAGATTACTACTGTATATAGAATCCTCGTAAATTGCACAAAAGCTGTAAATAAAATAATTACAGGCCAGAATAATATAATCTAATATCATCACAACTCAACACAGAAGATAATAGAGTCCAGATAATAAATAGTATATCAAAAATAGTCGGGTGGACATACCCACTCCAAACAGCTATGAAAATAGTCTCACAAGATTGGAGTCCAACCTCCGAAAAATAGAATGAAAAAGAGATGCAAAAGTATCCACTAATGCCTCAATAAATGAATCATTTAGAAATCAACAGGAGATGCCTCATCATCAATAAAAGATGGGTCCAGTGCCGCTCCGTACACCTGCAAAAAGTCGTCTAATTCTAGAGAGATAACAAGGTCCTCAGCGGGACGTAACAAGATACAAGAAAACACCATGCCATATAAACTGAGATATATAATATTAAAGAAAAGAAGATGCATGCAATAGGGTTCCTGACCAGTCAACTGTGAATATGCAGTTTGAGAAACAATCCTTCGACGCATGAGCCCTTGTTGTAGATGGGATTGGCGTAGTCCCCGTATAGGGCACCGGGGGCCTACGTCCATAACGTTCAAAGATCGTCAGAGGGCATCATGTGCAAGGGGCTGTAGGAACGAAATCGTAAAGCACAATACTCTAGAGGAAGTGTGAATAGAGTTGGCAGCGGAAAAATGCTAATTAAAAATGTTAGCAGCAAGATCACAGAATAATAATCACAACTAAATAATGTAAAGGCAGAGATAAGAAAGCAAACGCAAAGACAGCGATGTATACTGGTTTCCCTCTATTGAGGACTAATCCAGTCGGTAGAACTCTTACTACCAGTTGAATCCACTATTGGCAAAACTGCAAGTTTTCTTACGAAGTCCTTGCAACTTCTACAACGCGAGCTTTGATACGAAGAACTCGTCCAACTTCAATTTTGAAGAGTTGAATCTTCTATCAAGCCTTTGATTACAATCACTCTGAAACTTCTAGACCGCACCGCACTGGCAAATCGACTAGAGGATTAAAACTGGCTTAGGATCTGAAATTTGAAGCTCGAGAAAAACTCTTTGGAAGACTGAAAGCTTTTTAGAAGAGAGAAGAATGAAAGTGAATGAGTGAGTTGAAATAATCGACATTATTCTCTATTTATAGGAATTCCAAGACAGAATTCTGGCAGAATTTGGGCAGAAATCGGGCAAAACTCGATGAGGAAATCTCGGTCAAATCCGCAACTACAGGAAGACCAAGTTCCAGAGAATTCAAAAATGAAACGGCCACTAACCGAACTCTGGCCGAGTTCTGTCAGGGTTAGATTAGGTTTTTAAAAATAGTTTTTGGGGATTTTTGAAAACCTTTTTGAAGCTTTTGTTAAAATGAATGTTTTTCAAAACTAAGGATATTTTAAAAACAATTTGAAATCATTTTGGAATAGCCTATTTGCCAGTACGACTCGGTGTACAACGTATTCCTAGACTCAATAAAATGAAAAATATATTTCTCAAAGAAATACAGACTCGAACAGACAAACATTGCTTCGGTCTTGTACTGAGTAGATAGCTGTTTTTGATCATGTCCAAGAGTCCAAGATATCCTGACTAGCTTCATATATCGAGACAGAGTTTGATCAATTATTAAAATCAGTTTGACCATATGACCAATGGGCCAACAATCTCCCCTATTTTGATAATAGACAAACTATGAATGATATAACATCTTTGCTTGGAATAAAAATCAAAAATAGTAAAATTGTTCATATTCCTGCATTTTTGCAAAAAGAGAAAAACTCCCCCGCAATCAATGCATAAATAACAAACAGTAAAGAAACACAAAAAAAATAATCATGAGAAATTATGACAGATGGTAAGAAAAATAGAATGACATCATAGGCATGTATTTGTCTCAGGCAGTTTATAACAGAAAATTATTTCACAGGCAGTTTATAATAAAGAAGCAGATAAAGATGATATAAATAAGTAAATAAACTGATGTGAAACATAAATTACGTATCTCATAAAGATAAAAAGATGTCCAAGAGACATAAAAAAATATCCAGTACAAGTCCTCAAAAGAAATACTGAATAATAAAGTCTAAAGACAGAAACTTAGAATGTCGGAGCATTTCCAAGTATACAGTAGATAATGTCTAAGTCTCAAAAATCAACTAACATATCACATCTCCTCCTCCTCATCATCATCATCATCAGCATGACCGACATGTCCAGTAGGACCAGCTGTAGAGGTACCTATACCAGAAGGGTGAGAAGGAGCGCCAGTGTAAAACTCACCGACATAGTCTCGAGGAGCACGGTCAGAACGGTACCAATCATATACGTTACCGGGCTAAAAGTAGGCATGAGCAGCCTCATCCTCACAGCGGTAACCATAGAATGCTGGATCTCTAGGAATAGAACCGACAGAATGTCCAGTCTGGGCGAATCGGAGATCAGCGAGAGAATTTGCTATCGCCTGATAACGAGTGACATCGCGGAACTCACGCTCGCGAGCCATATTCGTCATCGAGACGTAAAAATCTGAAAGGTGCTGGTGTATGCCCTCAAAGGTCATAGCATACTGCTGAGGAGGTGTAGGAGGTAGAGCAGTAGCAGGATCAGTTGGAGGAGCAACAGCAGTCATACTGCGATGAGATAACTTCAGAAACTTGGGCTCAGGGTCTTGAGTACAAGTTGACAAATCAATATCGAAACGTTGGAAGATGCGTAGAAGAATCATCGCATAAGAGAGATTTCTATCTCTTGCACGACAACGTCCCATCATCTGGATAATGGTCTTAGAGGCAGAAAATGGAATCCCCTTAAGAATGTGATACATAGCAGATAATTCAAGAGATGTCACATCATCCTTTGAAGTAGACTTCGGAAGGATAGTGGAGTAAATGATACGGTGCAATTCATAATTAAACAAGTTCAAGTTGTTTGCCTTGAACTTTCCAGAGCAAACTCGATCAGGTGCACAGAGTTCCACTTTGAAACTAGTAAGTGTCGTACCATCGGGGAATTCAAATTCAGTGATATCAACAAGCGGTTCACCTTCGTTGGGAATACCAAGGATTTTTGCTAAGAGGATATCATTGAAATTGATATCTAGTCCGCCAACACGAGTACTTAAGTCAAACGTGTTTAATATGATATTGCAGTAGAACAGTCTAATGGCATTAGTTGCTACTGGAAAACAAAGTTTAACAAAATATTGTAACCCTAATGCCTCAAAATAAGGGCAGTGTTCTGGAAACACAGTCCTCTTGATGGGAGCGCCTGTGCATATGGATCTCATGGAGAAGTCTCCATACCACAGTAGGGCTTGATCTAGGGTTTGAAAGGAAAACCCGTCGAACGCGCCATCGCTAGATTGGACTGGCAAAAAGAGGGAATCCGTGGGTGGATTCGAAGATGAACCTTCCTCACTAGGATTGGTCGTCTTCTTCCTCTTGAAGGGCTTAAATCCTTAGGTTCCATTGTGCAATAAAGTAAAATACACGAAATTGAAAGGAGGAGAAATATGAAGTTATACCTCCCGAGATTCGAATATGTTATAGAGAACAACGAACTCCGAGCGAATCCAAGATTTGGATGGATTTCACCACGTAGATTGGAAGAGGAGGAGTGGTGAAGAACTAGGGTTTTAGAGCTTTTTGCGCGGCTGCTGTGCTGTGATGGTAGATTTTAGAAGCAATGAAGAAGAAAGGCTCTCGGGTTCTGGTTATATAACCTGATACCCTAACCGAACTCGGGCCGAATTCGGTCCGAAGTCTGGCCGAATTTGCCTGGGATTAGTTTGAAACACTTTCTTTTTCATTGGCTCATTTCAAAGATTTAATTCAAAGATTATTAATTTTGACATTCAATTAATATAATTAATGTTATTTTATAAATTAAATTTTGTTACACAGCGACTGTTTCAGATTAGCTGTAGGAGTACTGTCCCAGCTTGCGGAGGTTTACCGGAGAACTCTTAAATACCGTTTCGCTTCAACCGTAGTTGTGGTGACAAACAGACTCTTTATTGGCTTGTCTCTAACACAGTTTTTGCATATTGAAATAAAATCATAAAATAAAATTAATTAATATTATTGACGTCCAAAATTCCTAATTCTCGACATAAATAATTGAAACGATCTTCTGCTAGAGGTTTTGTGAAAATATCAGCTAATTGATTCTCAGTATCTACGTGCACAAGGTCAATATCTCAATTTTGATGATGATCTATAAGAAAATGATGTCGGATCTCGATATATTTAGTACAAGAATGACATACTGGATTCTTAGTCAAATTAATAGTGCTCGTGTTATAACAGAAAATGGGAATGTGTGTGTAAAATAAATCATTCTAAGGTTTGTTTCATCCATAAAATCTGAGCACAACAACGTCCTGCGGCGATATACTCAGCCTCTGTTGTTGATGGGGCTACAGAATTTTGCTTTTTTCTAAACCATGAGACTAAAGCCTTGCCTAAGAAATCACATGTGCCACTGGTAGTTTTTCTATCAACTTTGCATCCAGCAAAATCTGCATCCGAGTAACCAATAAGGTCAAAGGACTTAGTTTTGGGATACCATAAACCAACAGAAGAAGTGCCCTTAAGGTATCGAAAGATACGCTTAACTGCGCACAGATGAGATTCCTTTGGATTAGCTTGAAAATGTGCACACAGGTAAACACTAAACATAATATCTGTACGACTAGCAGTTAAATAAAGTAAACTACCGATCATACCTCGATACTTACGTGTGTCGATCGACTTGCCTTGTTCATCAATATCAAGCTTTGTTGAAGTTGCCATCGGAGTGCCAATTGGTTTGACATTGTCCAGATCAAACTTCTTTAGCAAATCTTTTGTGTACTTGGCTTGATTTATGAATGTCCCATTGTCAGTTTGTTTGATTTGCAGTCCTAGAAAGAATTTCAGCTCTCACATCATGCTCATCTCAAACTTATTCTGTATATACTTAGAGAATTCTTGACACAGAGATTCATCAGTAGATCTAAATATAATATCATCAACATAGACTTGTATTAAGAGAAGCTTGCCATTAAAAGACTTAATAAAAAGTGTAGTGTCAACCTTGCCTTTTGAAAAATCGTTGTCAAGTAGGAAAGAGCTTAGACGATCATACCAAGCACAAGGGGCTTATTTTAAACCGTACAAATCTTTCTTCAACTTGAAAACATGATCAGGGTTTTTAAAATCTGTGAAACCCGGAGGTTGTGCTACAAAAACTTCTTTTATAAAACCATTTAAAAATGCACTCTTGACATCCATTTGAAATAATTTAAAATTATGAAAACATACAAATGCACATAACATGCGAATGGATTCTAATCTCGCAACTGGGGCATAAGTCTCATCGTAGTCGATACCTTCTTCCTGATTGTATCCTTGAGCTACGAGTCGAGCCTTATTACGAGTCACTAAAATATTCTCATTCAGTTTATTTCGGAATACACAATGGGTGCCAATGACCGGATAATCATTAGGCTTGGGAACAAGTTCCCAAACTTGATTCCGTTCAAATTGGTTTAATTCCTCTTGCATAGCATCTATCCAAAAACTATTACTACATGCTTCATCAATAGTTTTGGGTTCTAGCTGTGAAATGAATGCAATACTAGAAACAACATCTCTACTGGATGTACGAGTACTTACACCTTTGGTAATATCACCAATTACCAAATCCTTTGGATGATCAGCCATAAATTTCAATCATTTCGGCAGACTCTGAAGGTAGCTGGTTCCTGGATCTTCTCTAGGAGGATCAGCTAGTGCCGAGCTTGGTTGAGAATCAGCTGTTGTTGAGCTTGGTACAGTTAGATCTTCGTCATTGTCATCGATAGTCATTTGATTCAGTTCATCAAAAGTGACATTGATTGACTCTTCGATGATCATGGTTCATTTGTTGAAGACTCTGTATCCTTTGCTCTTGGCCGCATAACCTAAAAATATACCTTCATCGGCCTTTTCGTCAAACTTTCCCAAATTGTCTTTTGTATTAAGAATAAAGCACTTACAACCAAATATTTTAAAATATGAAACTGATAGAATTCTATCAAACCATAACTCAAATGGATTCTTCTTCGATTTGGGTCGAATTAGAACTCTATTGAGAACAAAACAAGCTGTATTGACAGCTTCAGCCCAGAAATATTTGGGTAGACTAAACTGGTTTAACATTACTCTTGCCATTTAGGATAGAGTTCTGTTCTTATGTTCCATAACACTATTTTGATGTGGAGTCCTAGGGCAGGAGAACTTGTGTACAAAACCGTGTGTGTCACAAAATTGCTCAAACTCTACATTCTCGAATTCGCCACCATGATCGCTTCTAATAAGAGTGATCATGTAACCTTTTTTATTTTGTACTTTCTTGCAAAAGTCGACAAATTCGGATAATACATCATTCTTGCGTGTCAACAAGTATACCCACGTGTATCTAGAGTAATCATCTACAATTACAAAAGCATAAAGCTTACCTCCGAGGCTAGCAACTCTGCTAGAACCAAATAAGTTCATATGTTGCAATTGTAGAGGTCTAGTAGTACATATTGCGTTTACTGACTTGAATGTGGATCTGGTAGCTTTGTTCTTTTCACATTGGCTGCATACCGAATCCTTTTTGAATGTTATGTCCGGTAAACCGCGTACTAGCTTCTTCATGGATAATCTTGAGATTGTGTCCATATTTGCGTAACCGAGTCTCATATGCCACAGATGACTCTCATCACTTTTAGCCATTAAGAATCAACCTGAAATGTTAGTTTCTTCCAACAAATAGAAAACATATATATTGTCTTCCCTGATACCTTCAAAGATAGTACTACCAGTTGAGCTATCAACTATAGTATATTTGTCTTTGCCAATGTTGATGCCATAACCATGATCAGCTAGATGGCTTACGCTGAGTAGATTATGTTTCAACTCGGTAACCAGACAGACATCCTTAATCACAGGATAGGAAGACTTACCAACATCACCGATACCAATGATGTACCCTTTCAAGTTATTACCGAAGGAAATATAACCTTCCTTCTTCTTCTTCGATAGTGTTGTAAATAATGTAGCGTCACCAGTCATATGCCGTGAACAACCGCTATCGAGGATCCATTTGCTTTTAGCATGTGAAAGGTGTTCCACCTGCAAAACAGTTTGCAGATAAAACTTTGGGTACCCATTTCTTGTAGGGTCCTGAATTGTTAGCTTTTGGTATCCATGCATAAATATTTAAATCAACAAGCTTTTTGATTCTACATGCAGAAGAAATATGACCAATGTGGCTACAATAATGACATTGTGCATGTTTAGTGTTGAAAGCTGAGTGATATGCACGGTTGGTAGGTTTAGGTTTTCTAGTATAGAAGAAAGCATACCTATAATCCTGTTTGGGCTTAACCTTTTGGGGTAAAGGTTTGATAGGGTTAGGTCTGACAGTGTTTGGCTTGGGAATGTTCCAATTTTTCGATAAGTGACACGTGTTAGGGTAGGAAGCAGCAGTCTCAGGCTATTTTCCTAACCAAATTTCCAATCTTTTCGAAGTGTCGTACAACTTAGTATAATCAGAAGTGAGTGTTTCCATTCTGCAGATTTGTGCACTTTGAAGACTTTTCTTCTCTTTAGAAAGTTCTTCTTTCAGTTGGTCAATAACCTTGTCTTTCTCTTCAGATGACTTAGTAGTCTCGTGTAATAAGAGCTTAATAGAAGAAAGCTCACCAGACTCACTAACATTATTTCTAACCTCAGCTAGTAGGTCGGTAAGTCTTCCTATTTTACCTTTGTACTCTTTGAGTACCTTTTTAGAGGTCAGATATTTGCTACGCAGTTTTCTGTAATCACTTATCAGTTTACTGAAGGCATCTCCTAATTGCACAAAGGTGAAGTCATCATATGTATCAACTCAGGTTCAGTAGGTACCTGATCGGATGCCATAAAGCATACGTTTGCAGCGTCTTCTGATTGTTCATCTTCTGAGTCGCTGGCTTCACTTTCATGCCATATGCTGGTGTTGGCATATCTCTGAGATGTTGATCTCTTCAGGTTCCCTTTTTCATACATGTTGCTCTTCTTGCTTGATGATGAGTTTGTAGGACAATCCTTCTTCATGTGTCCCTTCTTCTTGCAGCCATAGAATACAGCATCATCTTGAAACTAGTTGTTGCTGCTATTGTTTTCTTTGGCTTTCTTCTCATATCTCATGAATCTTTTGAATTTCCTTGCTATGAGTGCATGATCTTCAGCATCAGATTCACTGCTGTCTGAATCACCTTCAGCAACTTTTCTGTGTTGAACCTTGAAAGCGACTTTCTTCTCCTTTGGTACAGGTTCTTCAAAATCTTGTAGCTCCAGTTCATGAGTGAGTAGCTTACCCATGAGTACTTCGAGGGACATAGTTGTGAGGTCGTTCCATTCAATGATCGCAGTAGCCTTTGGAATCCAGTTCTTGGTAAGTGCTCGCAGGAGTTTGCGAATCTTTTCATGGTTACTGTAATCTTTGCCTAGGGAGGACAAAGGATTTATAATATCCAAGAATCTTTTGAACATCTGAGTAACTGTTTCGTTGGGCTTCATCTTGAACACCTCATACTCTTGAGTAAGTCTGCTGACTTTTGATTCTTTGACTTGAGTCGTGCCTTCATGTGTGACTTCAAGAAGCTTCCACACTTCATTAGCAGTTGTGCAGATAGATACCCTGTTAAATTCAGTTCTGTCTAAAGCATAAAATAAAGCGTTAATAGCACGTGCGTCAAGACTGGCCTTTTTCTTTTCTTCCTCTGTATATCTGTTATGGGGTTTCTCAACAAAAACTCCATCAACATTTATACGAGGTGGCTTTTGATAGCCATCAATAACAATAGACCATAAATCAAAGTCAAGTGATTTCAAGAAGAAACTCATCCGTGTTTTCCAATAGGTATAGTTCGTACCATCAAACAGAGGAGGTCTATTTGTGGCCTAGCCTTCACTTGTGAATTTTACAGTTGCCATGTATTGTGCTGTGATCTATATAACAATTAATTAAATGAATAAATAATTGCAATGTTACCTAACTTTACCTGTAACACACTTTTGATACCAATAGAAACGAAATCGTAAAGCACAATACTCTAGAATGGGGGTGAATAGAGTTGGCAGCGGAAAAATGCTAATTAAAAAATATTAGCAGCAAGATCACAGAATAATAATCACAACTAAATAATGTAGAGGAAGAGATAAGAAAGCAAACGCAAAGACAGCGATGTATACTGGTTTTCCTCTGTTGAGGACTAATCCAGTCGGTAGAACTCTTGCTACCAGTTGAATCCACTATTGGCAAAACCGCAAGTTTTTTTACGAAGTCCTTGCAACTTCTACAACGCGAGCTTTGATACGAAGAACTCATCCAACTTCAATTTTGAAGAGTTGAATCTTCTATCAAGCCTCTGATTACAATCACTCTGAAACTTCTAGACCGCACCTCACTGGCAAATCGACTAGAGGATTGTAACTTGCTTGGGATCTGAAATTTGAAGCTCAAGAAAAACTCTTTGGAAGACTGAAAGCTTTTTAGAAGAGAGAAGAATGAAAGTGAATGAGTGAGTTGAAATGATCGAAATCCTTCTCTATTTATAGAAATTCCAAAGACAGAATTCTGGCAGAATTAGGGCAGAACACGATGAGGAAATCTCGGTCAAATTTGCTACTACAGAAGGACCAAGTTCCAGAGAATTCAAAAACAAAATAGCCACTAACCGAACTCTGGCCGAACTCTGGCCGAGTTCTGTCAGGGTTAGATTAGGTTTTTAAAAATAGTTTTTGGGGATTTTTGAAAATCTTTTTGAAAACCTTTTTGAAGCTTTTGTTAATATGAATGTTTTTCAAAACTAAGGATATTTTAAAAACAATTTGAAATCATTTTGGAATAGCCTATTTGCCAGTACGACTCGGTGTACAGCGTATTCCTAGACTCAATAAAAAAATACATTGCTCAAAGAAATACAGACTCGAACAGGCAACATTGCTTCGGTCTTGAACTGAGTAGATAGTTGTTCTTGATCATGTCCAAGAGCCCGAGATATCCTGACTAGCTTCATATATCGAGACAGAGTTTGATCAATTATTAAAATCAGTTTGACCATATGACCAATGGGCCAACAGGGGCTACGTCCATAACATTCTGGAAAGTGTCAGAGGGTACCTGGGCCTGCGTCTCCGGAGGAGCGCACAGGTAATCATGGAAGTACAAAGAAGCCCATACACCAGGTATTGTTCTCTCCATCCAATGCCTAATATCATCATCTCCATGACTGATATGAACCTCTAGCAACCGCCAAGTCTTCTAACATGTGATTCTATTGGCAGTTACTCATATCCATCGTACGCTCCATACGTATCGGTGGTCAGCCGACTACGCGGTTACGTGTCCTACATGTATCTCACAATACGTGGTAAAGCAAGTGTCAAGGCCATATGAGATATACCAATATCCTATCCATAATGGGTGGTTACTAGACTAAGTCAATGCAAGAGAAATAAATAAAAATAAAAAAATGACCGACAGAGTCGCTTGCACCCAAGTGTGACTTAGAGGCACAGTTCTATAGTAACAATAAATAAGAATTGCTAAAAATAACAACTGAAAATAAAATACGTAAATCACAGAGCAAGGTGGCAATGTATCTTGCCTGGTGGTACGAAGGTGGCAAGTCCAAGGATCAAAATGTTCGCAAACGAATGTCACAATCTTGAAACAACTTCGAATGCTGAAACAAACACCAAGAACGTACTCGGAATAAGGGATATACCTAGAAAATGCCTGTCCAAAAGTCTAATTCTGGAATAGGGGCAAAATCATAATTTCTAGTCAAAATGATGTCTGCCATTGGACCCATTTTGTACCGAAATGTGCACCAGGATCTACGGTCTCTAAAGTCGTAAAACTACATGTCTACGGATCCGGTTTGAGGAGACGAACCCAACGATATGTCCAATTTTAGATTCCGATGAGCCGTGGACAAAATCGCCCGCTGGATCTGGTTACGGGCCAGCCAATTTTGGCGTTCCAATCAACGTTCTCGAAATCAGACAAACTTGGCATACAGGACCCGAATTTCGATTCGAACCTGTTGGCTCAAGTTTCATCTCGATTTGATGAACATGCACAAAGTAATTAAGAAATTTACAAACGGCCGATACGGTGAATTTCGACGGATGCGCATCAAATTCGTCGCGCACAAGCGACCAATTTGAATTACGTCAAAGCCCACACGTCCGCGAAGTCGATACACACCTTTCGATGCCTTCGACTCACGACCACGTCACCCGATTTGGTGGGATGTACGTTGTATCGAGGAGAATTTCTAAATTTTATTGTTTTTGAAAGATGATTTTTTATCGATTTGGGAAGCCGATTACTCGACGCTCGATTGATGAAATCAACTTCTGTAAAAAGGGTTTCAATGCCCTATAGGTTGTTTTGGACTATGTTCTGTTGGTTTTCAAAAAATACTAATGGTTGGTTCTAAATTTGCCTTCCAATCGGGGGTTTCGGGGACTGTTTTGGTTCTATGATACAAGTTTTTCGTCGACTTGGTGTCAACTTCCTGAATCGATGGTTCGTCCCCATCGACTTCTAACTGTAAAGCCTCCTAGAGGGTTATGTAGGGTTTCTAGTGTACTTTACAAAACAAAATTGGAAACAACGGTATTGGAGGACGATTTCTATTTGAAAGTGGCGTACTTGGGTTCGTATCGAAACAGAGCAATATCTTGCTCACCGCCGCGCCCAGCGTCCAGTTGGCCGGCCGACGGTCAACGACTCACGGCAGCGACAGAAAGTCGTAGGGAAGGGGCGCGGGGGTGTCTGCGTTCTTCAGGACTCCCTGCACATAGGCCGTGTGGAGTTTTCGAAAGAAATTTTTTACAAAAACCTCACAGCCACGGGGTTAATATACGAAAATTTAAATCCAAGTTTTGCTTGATCTCTAATTCGATTTTGGGTAGGGATTTCCCAGGTTGGTAGAGAATCGATAGGATTTATAATTGGGAATGATTTTCTTGAGATAGGATTTAGATTTGTGAAGGATTTTGTTTGAGCTTTTACTATGGGTTCGAATGAAGGAGTTTGGGCTTATAAGGTTATTGTTCCCGCAGGGAACAGTACCGAAAAAATATATATATATATTTATATATATATATATATATATATTTAAAAAATATATATATATATATATTTAAAAAACCAAGCGGCCGTGTCAAAGACACCCAGCCACCACTTGGCCCGGGGGCCGTGGGCGAACCACCAAGCCGCCCCCGTGGGGGCTCGAACTCCATTCGATGTCCCAAGTGCCGGTGCGCCTAGCCACTTGAGCTACAAGCGCCCGGCATATATATATATATATATATATATATATATATATATATATATATATATATATATATATATATATATATATATTGGATATAGGATGGAAGGGGTCAGGGCCTGGCTTCCACTTGATGGAGCGCGCCCCCTCCTCGAGACCCCCTATTTCGCGCCTGGATGGTGGCCGGCCGCTAACCAGCGTGCCCCGTCCCGCCGAGGGCTGCCTTCCCTTCTCGGCCACCCCGGGCTTGGCAGTTGGCCAGGCTTCCCCCAGCCGATCTTCCTGCTTTGAGCCCTGTCCGGCGTCTGCCCGTCGTGTGGCGGGTCCTCCGCCCTTTTCTCCCCTCCTCAGTGCTGCCGACGCCCTCGACGTCGTTGGCGTCACCGAGTTCGGCGCCCTCGGTTGGCCATGGCTCCCTCTCTCCTGGGCCTCGACCCTGTCGCCCCTGCTGGCCGCGTCCCCACCGTATCCGGCCCCTCTCCCTCTCGTCGTTCCAGCCCCCGTGCAGCCCCCTCCTTCGATCGCAGCTCTCATCCAGGCGTCCCCCGTAGCCACCTTTCCGGCTATTCCAAGTGCCCCAGCCCTTCCTCCGATACTCCCTCTTCCTCCAGCGTCGATTAACCCTCCGGCGGCCCCTGCTGCAGCTGCCGCCCCGCCCCCTCGTCTTCCGCCGACAGAGCTGGTCGCCCTCTTCCCTTCGCCGGCTGCCGTCCCGCTCCCCTTCTCTCAGTACGCTTGGGCCGCACCCCGTCGGTGACAGGCCGTTCACCCCCTCCTCCTCCCGGCGTCTCCTCCTGGCTCCCCGCCCTCCCCCTCCTCCTCCCGGCTTCTCCCCCGAAGGACCCCCTCCCCCGGCTCCCCGCCCCTCCCTCCCTCTCCGCTTCGGACAGTGTGCGCATGGGTCCCTAGCTCTCCGCAGTCGGAGCTCCCTCCTCGCAACGGCTACCGGCGGTGCCCCTTCCCCCTCTGACTCGCGCCGGGGGTACCGAGGCCTATCGGGCCGCAAGCCCATCCTCTCGGGCCCCGCGCCCCGTCTCTTCCCCATCGCTGTGGCGGCCCCCCTTGGAACCGGTGCCCGGCGGTGGTGTTCTTCCCCCTCCACTCCGGTGGCGCCCCCCACCCCTCCGGGTGTCGATTCCCCACCGGCGGAACCCCCTCCTCGTAGTGGTTCCCGGCGGAGGACCCCCCTCTGGCTCGCGTTGGAGGCCCCGAGGCGCCTCGGGCCGCTCGCCCATTCCCTCGGGCCCCGCATCCAGTCTCTCCCCTCGGGCCCCTCCCTCCTTGGTCCGTGTGTCCTAGATTTTGGTTTGAATTTTGAATCGGCCATTGGGCTGCGTGTGATGTTTCATTTTCATTTTCTGGGTTTTGTGTTTTGCTTGGGTGGCCAGTGGACCCGGTCTCTATACTTTCAGCTCTTTCAATAAAATCTAGTTTCAATATATATATATATATATATATATATATATATATATATATATATATATATATATATATATATATATATACATCCTCTCATCCTTTCCAACTGAGATCAATTCGGAATGCCCCTTACCCCCAGGTTCGAGCTTAGAGGACGAACACGGCCAGAAAGACAAAAATCTTCAGGCCAGCGCAGAATAGGAACAATTGGCGACCATCAGTTGCCCGGCCAACCTTCCTCGAATACTGACGCTCACAACACCGACATCGCCGGCGAAGCCTACACCTTTGACTTTGCCCTGTCGGACAGATTCCTCCAAGCAAAGGACGTGGGTTTTCTGGACCCAAAGAACCCCGTGAGTGCCCTGGCAGACACAGACCCAACAGACCCCCTTGCCGTTGGACAGCTCAGATAGTAGTTTTTATAGCATGCCTGCCACGGAGGGAAAAGCCCCCAATCCCGTTCAGAGTGCCCCCAAAAACCAAAACAAGAAGAAGAAAAAACACAACACAGAGCTGCCGTCGGCCAGGACCACGAGGGCCGACGCGAAACTCACCAACCATCCAACACCTCCTCCTTCCAATGCTTAACATCCTCTCTAGGAACATTCGTGGGCTGGCAAATAAACCGACGCTGAATAGATTCGTCAGCCTCAAGAAGATGCATAAGATTGACATTTTAGTCATAATAGAACCATAAATTCCCTCAAAAAGAATCAAAGCCATCCAACTTCAGCTTGGATTTCAGACAGCGGCCCACGGCTGCAACGACATTTTGATCCTCTTTGCATCCGATATCAGATTCGACATCGCACATGACCCTAGTCAGGCGCTCTCCTACTGGATGGAACATCCGCTTCTCCCAACTTGTTTTATCCTCTATGATGTTCACGGAAGCTGTGACCTCCCGGAGCACAGGATCCTCTGGAATATGTTGCTAGAGAATTACCCTCAGAACAACAACCTACCATGGCTGTGCACTGGCGACTTCAACACTATCTCTTGCAACAAAAAGAAGTCGGAGTGTCATCAGCCATAACAGCAGGCCATGAATGATTTCAACAACTTCATCTTTAACGCCCATCTCAGTTCTTTTCCTTTCACCGGCAACGTTTCACTTGGTACACCATGTAGGAAGGGGCTAGAAGACAATACTCTCGCCTCGATCGTGCTTTGACCAACAGTTGTTGGAATGACATGGGCCTTATCACCAAACTATCCCACCTCAACACCACTGAATCGTATCATTCTCCCCTTCTGTTTGAGCTCAGTAGCAGTAATCACCCCATTAAAAAAGCATTTTGGTTCCTGGACTTCTGGAGGCATCACCCACAATTCAGAAACACCGTCGCGTCGGCGTGGCTCTCTAAGGACGACCCAGAACCCCTTACCTGGATTGCTGCTAGACTCAAAGTAACCAGGAAGACACTCGTATCGTGGAGCAAGTTCGCTTTCGATAATATTTTCCAGGTGGTAAGAACGGCGGAGGATGACGTCAACAGGGCCAAGATCCAGTTTGCCATTGACAGATCCCCTCAGGCCCGGTGCGCCCTCAATTTTGCCACAGCCATTCTCAAGTCCCGTTTGAAGGTGGAGACAAAATTCTGGAAGCAGAAGGCCAGATTAAAATAGGACTCGGAGGAAGACCGTAATTTGAGCTATTTTCACTATTGTGTCAAGGGTCGCAGGAACAAGCTTCATCTACACCAAATCAGCGACATGAATGGTAATCGGTTAGATGATTAGACTAGCATTCAAGAGGAGGCCACCGATTTCCACTTTAAATTATTTTCCAAACAAGCCATTACAAAGGATAAAGAGTTCCTAGCTAAAATCCCCAATTTGATCTCCGATGGGGATAATGAGCATCTCCTCACCCCTCCATTTTCTGAGGAACTCAAGAACGTTGTCTGGTAACTAGACGAAAATAGCGCTCCTGGGCCGGATGGTTTTTTCGGGTGTTTTCTTCAGATCATGCTGGGATCTGATCCCAGATGGCTTTCTCGAGGCCACCATTCACTTTCTTTCAAGGGGCTACCTACCCCAAAGCCATCTCCAGTGCCAAAAAAGGTAACCCAGGGACCTTCAAAGACTTCAGACCCATCAGCCTATGCACCTTCACCAATAAAATCATTTCGAAGATCATCAACAAATGCATGTCCAATCTTCTTTCGAAGATTATTTTTGAAGAGCAAAGTAGTTTTTTCCCCGGCCGAAACATCATCGATAATATCCTCCTAGCTCAAGAAATGATAACATGCATGAAATTCCCATCCAGAGGGGGGTAACATCGCCATAAAACTTGACATGGAGAAAACATATGACCGCCTGGATTGGCAATTCATGATTTTGGTGTTTAGGGCGTTCGGTTTCTTCGAATCTTGGATCGACATCATATTTTGCTCCGTCAGCAACTCATGGTTCTCTACTGTCGTCAATGGCCAAGCTGCAGGTTTCTTTTATGCCAGTCGTGTGGTTAGACAAGGTGACCCGTTTTCCTACACCATCTTCATTATTGCGACAGAAGCTCTCAGCAGAAACCTCAATAACATGGCTAATACTTCCAGATCTCATCACTTCCATACCACAACCGGTGCCCGCTGATCATGTATCTGGCATATGCTGATGATTTTCTTATTTTCTCGACTGGTGATCTCGGATCTGTCGAGGTGGTTCACACCACGCTGGAGAAATATGTTAGGTGCTCGGGTCAGCGCATCAACACCAGCAAAAGCATCATCTACACTCACCATAAAGCAGACATGACTCACTCGGCGATGCTCTCTGCCCTGACTTTCTTTGAGACTGCTTACCGTCCGTTCTCCTACCTGGGTTGTTCGCTGGTTTACGGCAAGACCAATATAGGCATCTTTGCGAATCTTGTTAGCAAAATCAGATCCAAAATCGAGGGATGGCACAACGCGACCTTATCCCCGGATGGCAAGTTGATTCTGATCAAACATGTCCTTTCCTCCATCCCTATATATATACCCTGGCCGTTTGTGCCCCTCCAAAAAACTCTTTTACTACCTTAAAGCCTTTTTTGCCAACTTCTTCTGGGTCACTCCGACGGTAATGATAAACACCACTGGGCCAGTTGCAATTCCATGGCCAAACCTACCGAGGAGAGAGGTCTGGGGTTCAGCAGACTTACCCACATCATCGATGCCTGCTCTATGAAACTTTGGTAGAAGCTGTGCTCAGACAAGTCACTTTGGACTAGGTTCATGATGGCTAGATATTTCAGATTCTAACACCCAGCGGCCGTTGTCGCCAACTCCAAATCTTCAGCTTCTTGGCGGTGCATCCTTCATGGAAGGAGCCTCACCGAACCCCTCATCCGACTTAAGCTCGGAGACAGCCGCTCGCCGATATTCTATGAACGTTGGATCGAGGACGAGGTGGTCCAGCAGTCTCGAACTCACTTACACCCTTGTGACATCCGGGAGCTGTGGGAGAGTGCCTCTGGCTGGAGATGAGACAGGGTCCGCACTCGGCTTGGCGTAGAGGCGGTTAATAGCATCATTGCAGCCGACTTAAAAATCATAGATACCTCGGATATTTTATGGTGGTCTCCCAACCACGGCGGAACCTTCTCCCTAGCTTTGACTAGGATCGTTGCTAGAGGCATGGGTAACCCGGCCCTTTATACTGCTCCGTTCTAGCAGGCTTGCATCCCTATCAAATGGTCTATTTTGATTTGGAGAGCCCATAGGAGGAAACTCCCTACCGACGACATCATAACTTCCTTCGTCTTCAGCCTGGCATCGCGTTGCCACTGCTGCTCATCTCACCAAGTTGAAACTGCGGAACATATTTTTTTCGATGGCGAACTTGCCACGCAGTTGTGGACGTTTCTATCCTTCAAATATCGACATGACCGACTGTCGAGCGGCCTCAACGATCTTCTAGTACACTGGAGCAGGGCTCATGGTCATCTGATCGTCATGGCTGCCGGTATTTGGGTTCTGTGGAAAAATCGGAACAAATGGAGAAATGAAGATCTCTAATACAATTCAGACTTTCTTATCCGGGAGGCTGCCAGACAGGTGCGTAAAGCGGCCCGGCGCTGCCGTCACTTCCCGCCTAGCTTTTTGGGAGGCTTTCACCTCCACTGCCGCTTAGGCATGTCGCCGCGATGTGAGGCGTCGTTTTGGACATCCTTTTATGTTTGCGGCCTCTTTTGGTTTTTTCTTTAGCTGTTTTCTCACGCAAGGCGCGTATACATGTATAGGCTTCGGCATTTTGCGCCTTATACATCTATAAAAGTCTTTTCCTCCAAATATATATATATATATATATATATATATATATATATATATATATATATATATATATATATATTATGTATATTTTATGTATATATATATATACATTTATATATCTATATATTTATATACATATACATTTATATGTAAGAAACATAGAGAAATTTACTAGCATTAAAAATAATTGATTTTAAATTACTATCTAAAATTTCAAATAATATTGAAGACTAATATTTAATAGTATAACACATACACACCAATTATACATATATACATACCTTAACTAAAACTAAAGAAATAAAATATGTATAAAAATAGTAAAATTGTAAAAATAAATTCTGCATAAAATATGGGGTCTACAGCATCACCCTCCTGTTCAAAAATGTTACTCCCCATGTCACGCACTTGATATATACAGATGATTTACTAGTTTTTATGGCACCCACTCAGAAGGGGGTTCGAACGTTAGCATCGATTATGGAGATCTTCGGCCAGCACACAAGCTTATACTTAAACAGGTATAAAAGTAAAGCCTATTTCAGCTCGTACTGCCCCAACAAAGAGGTGACATCAGTGCGCTTGGGAGTGACACGGGGGAACTTCCCGTCAAATAATTGGGGATTCTGTTGTCAGTAAACTATGCAAGGTCACAAGAATGTCAAAGCCTTGTAGAATATACTCACCGCCTGTCACTCATGTTTCTCGTTATACGTATTTTCGTATAGGTATACGAGATCTCTGACGTTTGTCAAGTGACCCGTAGTTGGACTTGACTTGCTAGCCTAGTCTAGGTTGGTTTGACTTGGTTTGGTCTTGGTTTGGTTTATTTTGGTTTGGCTTGGTTTTATTGGGCTTTGGTTCATTATGAGAGAACCCTCCCCCTTTATAAACCCACCAACCCTTTCTCTCTCTTCATTACTTTCTCACTTTTTTCTTTACTCCTTCTTCTTCCTCATAACTCTCTCCACCTACCAAGAGCTTAGGCAAGTGCAACATACTTCATGGAGGAACTCTATTTTTATTATTCCATTGTCTTCCTCACGAAATTCTAAGACACTTTAGTACTTAGTATTTTCAATTTCCATCGTTTGTTTCTTGTAGATCTAAGTTTGTTGTATTTTTAGTTTTTTTGGTTTTTGATCTACCAAATTTTATTATTTTCAAGTTTTGATAGTTCTATGTTGTAGAGAATTCAATTTTACCCAAAATGGACATTTGAAAAGTTAGATTTCGACTTGTTTTGAGGAAGTTATGTCCAAAATAAGATTTGAGCATTTTTTAGTTCATCTGTGCTGAATCTGGCAGGGACGATGAATAGTGTCGCATGAATAGTACCGCATGGCATGAATAGTACCACAGGAATGAAAAGTGCCGCATGGATGCATAGTATCGCAGGCTTGTACAGTACCGCAGGAATGAATAATACCGCATGGCTTGCATAGTGCCGCATGGATGAATAGTGCCGCATGAATGAATAGTATCGCAGGAGTGCATAATGCCGCATGGCAAGAATAGTGCCGCAGAAATGAATAGTGCCGCATGACTTACATAGTGCCGCAGGAATGAATAGTGCCACAGAATGCCGTATAGTACCAATTTTGGCTGTTTATGTCCTTTTTGGCTGTTTTATGTCCTTTTTGGCTGATTTATGGCCAGAATCTCTTCCAACTTCCAACATAAAAGTTGTAGATCTTTTCCTTGGCTTCTAGAATATGTTCCTAGCTATTTTATGCAAGTGTCTTTCATTCTTGATATGGAGCTTATGATTGTATTGCATATTTTCTATCTTGGCCTAAATTACGATGACCCTACTTAATAGCTTGATACTTCTTTAACAGATGAATTTCTTAACATGATTTGATAATATTGTACAGTTAGAGAATGATTGTACCCCTCTCATACCCTTAATACTAGCACAGATTTAATTGGTGTTTTAGGCCAAGTAGTTATCTCATTTATTCCTTCTCATATGTTATGATGCACCTTTTATCAAGATCTATTTGCAAGCTTTCTTATATCTATGATTGCTTAATATGATAGTGACCCGTGGTGGGGCACTCATGATTTATGTCTTTCTTCTTTGCTTAACATAATAGTAACCCGTTGCGGTGCACTCAAGTCACATGTCATTTCTTTAGTTAACATGATTATGGCCCATCATGGCGCACCCCTAACATGTACTCTTAACATGATAGTGATCCGTCGTGGTGCACTCCAGACAAGTAACATGATATGACATGAACCATGAATGCTGTTGTGACGGCTTTATTGGCTTATAAGTAATGAATGATTGGCTACAGTGGGGGATTGTTCTTGGATGTGCTTGTGTAAGCTACCAGTCTCGTCTTGCATCATGTCTAAGACTTGCATTCCTGGTTACCACGGTTAGGAATTCATACTGATTCTGACTAGGTTAATGACTAGATTGATCAAGTAGTTCATGAAGAGATTTTCCAGTCATAGGCAATCCCGTTATCTGGGTCCTTAAATTGGACTTGTAGCCTGCCGTCGAGTAGGGCGCATTTTCAGTACACTGTCATGTGTTGCACCCCCAAGTCATTATGGGATACATTTTTCTCCTGGGCGATGTATCCACCTAATACAACTCTCAACCTACGAAACGATAACTGGATAGTTGCAGGGCTTATGACTGTTGGAACATCTTATTGCATCTTGCTAGAAACTAGGCTTGTGATAACCCTAGTTAGTTAAAGTATCAAGCCGTACTCTTTGCTTGGACGTGAATGTTGAATAGAGTCTAGTCTTGTCTAATCTTGTCTAGATACTGCCAGTACATGGTTACTTCTGGACATTTATCAGTTTATGCTTTACTTGTCGATAATTGGTGAGAGGCTAAGTTCTGTTCAGGTGAATGGTTACAACCCCGGTCCTTGTTTGGTTTACGGGTTGTAACTTGGTTATCGAAATAGTTTCTTAAGTTATCTTATCATTTATCACCCTACCTTCATAACTTCATTTTTCTTTTTATTATTATTATGCTTTGAGTTCTAACTTGCTGGTTTTAGTTCTTAAGTGAAGCCTCCCTTGTGGCACTTACTCTTTCTGGGGTTTGACCCAGCTGCTTTTGTATAGCCAGATTTTGGAGCAGCACCCGTGGATCTTCTGACCTTCCAGCCAGATGGTGACCACTAGAAGAAACCCTAGCAACGAGTAGGTTTTATTTGGCTCTCCCACTCTATTGTAAAATTACTCTTTTGAGGTATTTAGCCGCCAAGTAAGTGTTTGCTCATTTTGAATGCTTATATTTCTTGTCTGCCTACGGGCTGTAACATGATTGACAAATCCTAGGGTTGATCATGTAATGACTTAAACTCTTGCTAATATTCGTATTTTGTACGATTAGTTTCATGATCATCTGTATATGAAACGTATGGGACACCTTACTATTGTATATTTGATGGTATAACATCTTGTAATTATTATTACTTGCTTGAGATTGAGACATTAGGCTTGTTCTTGACCATAAGACACTAAGCAAGAGGCATTCCGTTCGAGGGAGGAGACAGACTTGGGACCTATTGAACAGAACAAGACAACAAGGATGATGAAATAAAGAAGAAAGAACGGGAGGCGTGCGGCGAGGAAGTCTTAAATAGAGGAATTGGTGTGGATACAACCCCCTTATCGAGGGAGACTGTACTTAACACTCTAACCGTCATCTTTGACTCCCCCTCCCCCCTTAGTGGGGGTCCGGATCCTTTCTTTCTTCCGGGCATCAATCCCATATGAACAAAAAGGCATTTTTTTGAACCTCCCTAACACCCTACTCTGTTCCGAACCACACATGTCCCTCATACATCTAGACAGCCATGACCGTATATGGAGGTGGAATACACTTCTATATACGTAGATGGCTGTGTCTGCCCCCGTTCTCCAGTATTCTGGATCTGGGGCGTGACAGCGCCGTATAGAATGATGGCATGCTATGAGTCTCACATTCGGGGGGCGTATTGAACTTGAGACAGTTATTCAGGCTATCATACATTATTGGCTCCAAGCTATTCTCTTCCAATCCGAAACTATTAAGAGAATAGAAAGAATTTGTACAAACTTTATATGGCGGAGGGATTCACACTATCAACTGGGACAACTTATGTTGGCCTCGTAAGGAGGGCGGAGTGGGACTACGCACCCTAAAAGAGACGAGCGACATGGCAAGCCTGAAACTCACATGGAAGATTCTCACTGGAACCTCGCTATGGGCAAACTGGATGAGGAACAGGTATGTGAAAGAGACCAATTTATATGAGAAGTTACCTAATAATAATGATTCCGTTATATTAAAAAATATACTGCGCTATCGGAATCGGCTAAAGATGATGATCGAGAGAAAATTCAAGGATGGTAATACTACCAGTTTATGGAGTGACCCGTGGATAGCGCATCATAGTTTATCCGACCGAGATGGAGGACACATCACCACGTTGGCTGAGAGAAATGCCAAGTTCAGCTTAATCATTCATGAAGATGGGTGGAGACCTGAGAGATGTACAGCAACGCGCAGACATGATGAGTTAATTCGATTATGTATTATTGATCCATCCCTAGAGGCGGATCGCTGGGTTTGGAGTGATACCGGCGGTAAGGATTAAGTATCCAAGAATGCTTACAATCATGTCAGAGAGGCGCATGAGGATTGAGACTTATCGGAGATGGTTTGGGTGAAGGGGCTAGCGGCAAGGATGCAATACTGTGTTTACAAACTGTGCTTAAGGAGACTACTCATGTGAGACCGGTTGAGTCGCTTCGGAGTCTACATAGACGGACAACAATGTGTCCTGTGTAACGCCTTATGCGAGACCATGGAGCACTTATTCATTACATGCAACACTTCAGTGCAAGTATGGACTGATCAAGGAAGCAAGATGGACAAGACGCGATGGACGAGCATGGAGTAGCCGAATATCATGGAGGACATATACAATGAGAGAAGCCGGGACATTAGCTGGTTCAAGATGGCAAGAGTTAGACTTGCGACGGTAGTCTGGCATATCTGGAAGGAGAGGAACAATCGTATTTTCGAAGGGGTACAGACACCGCTAATAGGCATTATTCACAATATAGATAATAACGTGAAAGGGTTGGGATATTGAAAACATAAGAGTATCAGGAGATATATTTTGTAATCTATATATTATTATCATCATGGAATAAGAATTACCTTTTTCGAAATTTATATATATATATATATATATATATATATATATATATATACACACACACACACACACACACACACACATACATATATATATATATATATATATATATATATATATATATATATATATATATATGAAAAGAAATAAAAAGAAATATATATACATACTTTTTTAGGTAAGGCCAAGTCCTTAAATTACTGGGGCATGCCTCCTTTTAGCAATTTTTAAGTCGATGACTTTACACTTAGGCTATATTTATGGGCACCACTTATATTTCATCTTAGTCTGCATAATATCACATATTTTGGATTTGCATTGTTTATATATGTTTTGGATGGATTGGGGTGTTTCCATGGGTGTACTTGTCCATTGTCATCTTCTACTGATGACCAGATTGTCGATAGAGTAACATAAAGGCTTCATTCATGTGCACTATTTTTTATCATTAATCTCTTTCTTGGTTGAACATGAAGTACTGTGGCAATTCCATGTTATGACTTGGGAGACCGTAGTACTCATTGTTTCAGAGACCAATACCAATAATTGGTCCTAATGCTAGTACTATTCAGAGAATTATACAACCATTATCAGTTGTGATCAAACTCTTATAGCAGATTGTTTAGGTTATTATCTGTCAGATATTTTGTATTTATAAAGGGTCTCTAAGTAGATATGCTCTGGAACTAAGAAATTATTCTTGGTATCGTATATGTCTATAATGAACAAGAGTTTCTGGTCTAGATTCCGATTGAAGTGCAACATATAATAATACATCTTTTCTCAAACTGTTTAAAAAACTTTTGGCGTGTGTGAAAAGTGTAGTTTATTTCCATGTCCTGCACTTC
Source organism: Iris pallida (assembly GCA_029216955.1). Classification (NCBI taxonomy): domain Eukaryota; kingdom Viridiplantae; phylum Streptophyta; class Magnoliopsida; order Asparagales; family Iridaceae; genus Iris; species Iris pallida. The sequence continues at coordinate 155,423 of JANAVB010000056.1, read as the reverse complement.
TATGATGATCTAGATTTAATTTTATTTTTCAGCAGAAACATTGATATCATAAGTTGCTCTACTGATATGCTGCATTAGGAATATATTATACCTTCCATACTAGATTGGAATAGTCAAGCTCAAAAATTTTGAAGATAAATTTCTTGTTGTTGATCTCACTTTAAGTTCCATCCCTTTCAGATAGTAGGATTTGAACTTCTACTATGAACAGAACGTTGTGCTTGTTTCGAAAAGGTAATAACAAATAGGTTATGATTTCTATATCTCGTATGTTGTTAGTTTCCACTAATTACAACTCAGTCATTAACTACAATTAAGTCCATATGCTTGGAATAGCCACACCCTCTGTTAACTGATGTAGAATATATTTAAGGATTAAGCATAAAATGGTGTAAGAGCAGTACCAGTATGAGATGAGATCTCTCGAGAAGTAAACTATTGGGACATAGCGAAAATAAACTGAAGAACTGAATGGACAAAGGACTGAATACATAATCGACTTATTTCCTGCTGCTGTATTACATATTTTGGCAGTTCATGTGACAAACGTACGAGAAGTCTATTGGTTTTTCTTTAGATCGATCAAAGTACAAATCTACTATAAGATTTTCATCTAGGGGCACGATGCTTTATCAAAATAAACTACATAGTTCATTATTACCATTTTATTTTCTTTCAGTTTCTAATATTGGTGAAGCACTTAGTAATAAAATTTGAGATCATATACCAGTTGGCATCAAAAATACAGTCACAATGTTGTACGATTTTCATGGCCTTAAAAAAGTGGTAAATGTAAACATATTGGTAACTATTTCCTAATTTACAGGATCCAAAAAGCAGTTTTCTAGAATCGTAAATAGAATTGGCCTATTATTCTCTTCATATCCTTCGAAACTGGTGTATTTGTTATTAGAGATTTTCCTTTTGCAGGCACCTTATCTTTTTATTTAATTTTAGATATGGATTAATTTTAATGTTATGGTGTTTCACGGGATTGTTTGCTCAAACTATGTGAAATATCACCAGTTTACTCGAGATAAATAGTGTCTTTGATACTTACGACTACTCATTTTAAGCGCTCATGTTCCATTTTTTGTACTTATGGGCTGAACATATATGTATTAACTTGCCTTCATTGTTCTTCAATGCTTCTTGCAGGCAGCATTTCAAAAGTGAAAGTTGAGGATGCAGTAACTTGCTCTTGGCTTCGTCATGCGTAAGCTTAATCTAAAGGAATATTGTGTTTCATATGGGTTTAAGTTTTGATCAAGTATTTTCATGTGTGGGCAAAAGTATATAAGAGTATATAATTGTACAAAATAAATTTTATTTAAACTCACAGTTCATGTGATTATTTCAGCTACAAACATCTTATTCAATTCATCAATATTATTAACATAGATGAACATTTTCTTGCTAAAGAAATTTGTATAAGAAAAAGGACTATAAGATAAAAATAAAAGAAAATGGATTACGGGACTGTCTCTATGAATATTATTTACTACAATCCTTAGCTTCTCGAAAGCTACACATTGTTACTACATTCTCTTTGTAATTTTTCGTGAACAGTTTGAGACTAAATTTTTTTACTATATTGACTTGTAGGCCTTGTGGTCATTTCATTTAGTTCTCACCTATTTATACAAATATGTGCACATAAATTATTAAATATATTTATTTTTTTCTCTTAGGAACTATATAGAAAATGAAGGTGCTGTGAATATGGAAGGGATGTGCCCCGGTCGCGTTAGCTACCTATTTTGGTTTTATTTGTATAATTATCAATTTTGGATGTTTAAGATGTACGGAAACTACATACTTTGGTTGGATATGTTTGTGGTTGGACAAGTGTTGGATGTGTTGGAAGTTTGTGGTGTATGAATAGTTTATAGTTTATTAATATAAAATTTGGATTTTATAGTTATTTGATGTATGTATATCTTCTGGATTATTGATATTATGTGTGTGTTCGATTCATAAAATATAATTATAAGCGGAATTTTTGCTATACAAAATTTAGGTTTTTTTGACAGTTATAAAACGTCAACAATTAACTCAATCATGCTGCAGAAGAGCCTTTCATTGACGGTTTTTAACTTTGAATAAATGTCTTTCTTGACAATTTTTACCCATAAAAAATGGTTTTCTTGACGGTTAATAAGCGTCATCTAGGCCGGAGTCAAGAAAAGTTTTCAACTACATTTATAATTTTTCAAAACTAATTTCTTGACGGCTAAAAATGGTCAAGAAAAATATTTTATATGACCGTCAAGAAAAGCCCTGTTAGAGACATCAAGAAAATTAAGAACTTTTCTTGACTCTGGCCTACTTGACGGATACACAATCGTCAAGATAACCCTTTCTTGACGGGGATTAACCATCAAGAAAGACTTTTTTCCTTATAGTGTGATGGGCTAACTCGTTCGGAATATAGCTATAACAAAATTGACTTTGAATTTGTAAGGGCTGATCGTATATCTAGTTCGAATGATAGTATTAGTTGCACGACTCGAATTTCGTTACAAAGGAAGATCGTTAGGTTATTGATAAGAACATAAAATATTATATTTTTATCCCTTAATGTTTACCATTTTATGCTCATTTCATGACTAAAGGTACTCATTATTTTTCTATTTTGATTTAGGATGCAGATGGGGACATTATGTGCAAAATGGAGCTAAATTGCAATTCTGGACAGTTTTGACATCTTTTACCAAAATGAGCATAACTTTTTTATCCGAAAAGCAATTGTGACGATTCAAAATGATTTAGAAAGCTAAGACAACGACCTACAAATTTCATATTGAGATTCCGAGATTCAGGCTGCATCATTGACTAAATCAGGCTTGAAGTTGAGTCAAAGATGTTGTGAACAAAAATAGGAACCAAAATAACTATTTTCCTACTTGTTCTTTGACTTAGTTTTTTTGGTTTGAGAAGTTGTAACTTTTAAAGGATATGTGGAAAGATATTATGGACTTGAAACAACTAATTTATGGTATATAAAAGGGGTAGAAATTATGAGAAAGAGATGTTTGCCATTGATTATAAAAGAACATAACAGTTTTATGGGAGGACTGGACTTTTACTTCACCACACAAACTCGCTCGTACAAAGAAAGCCTAGGGACGAAAACCTGGGTACAACAATCTAAGTATAATTGTTTATTTTTTTCTGGTCGGTGACGGTAGAGGCTCGGGAAAGCGACGTCAGCTCTGCCTTACTCCTTGGACGATTGGACGCAGCTTCGGCTCTGGGGAAGAAATGCTCTCGCTCGAATGTGGATCGCAATGTGTCTGGCTCTGTGCGTATATCTTTGTGCTTTCCTTCCTTTTTTTGACAAGGGAATGGCACCTTGCTATTTATAGGCATCATGGGTGGAGGTGTATATCCACGTGGCGGATTCTGAGCCCCGAACCATTATGTTGATTGCCATAAATCTGGTTTGTTATGATTGTAATATATCTGGGTAATTATGTTGATCGCCATAAATCTGGAATGTAATGATTGAATTAAATCTGGATGATTGTGATGATAGCAATAAATCTGGCTTGTTTGGGATTTGACCAAATTTGGACGGTTATGTTGATTGCAACAAATCTGAGTTATTGAGATTTGATCGACTCCTGCCATGTGTCCTTCATTGACTGCAATAAATATGAATTATTATGATTCGATCAGCTCCCGCCACATGTCCCTCATTGACTGTAATAAATATGAATTATTGAGATTCGATCAGCTCCCGCCACGTGTCCCAACTGCTGCGAACCGCATGGAGGATTGTCATGGTTGGGCCGCATGAGTGTGGCCTCGTGTCAGAACTGTATAAGGGTGGCCTTATCTGAACCGCATGGAAATTCTTTAGTCTGAGCCACATGAAGGTGGCCCCATGATCCGAGCCGCATAGGAGTAGCAGCCGCATGGGGGTAGCCCCATGATCCGAGCCGCATAGGAGTAGCAGCCGCATGGGGGTGGCGACCGCATGAGAGTGGCGGCCGCATGAGCGTGGCTGCCGCATGAGGGATGGTAGCCGCATAGGAAGCTTTTTTGGGTTGGTAGACTGTGCTAGCTGTGAAATTTTTTTTGTCTTCCCTAGGAGCCTGCCACTATGTCAGGGTCATTATTTCACTTTTATGTCTGGGTTGTCAAACCTTCTTGTCAGAGCCGTCGCTTCGCATCAGGGCATTAAATGAGCCAGTTGCATAAATTAATTACGGTCGGTTTGTGAAGGACTTTCTGAACCGCATAAAGCCACGTGGCTCGCTGGAAACTTCTGAGCCACATGAAACTCTAATAAACTTTTGAGCCGCATGAAACTCTTTTAGTCTTGAGCCGCATAGGATTTCCTGTTCATTTCCATGCTTCTACAAGACCCCCGTCAAAGTTTTCAATTTGTAAAATTAAAATACTTTGAATAAGAAGCACGGCTATGTCCACATAAGCTCTTCTAACCGCATAAGATGTTCTGGCTGCATGGACGTCCCAGCCGCATGGACTTCCTAGTCGCATGGGCTGCCTGGCCGCATGGACTGCCTAGCCGTATGGACATTTTAGCCGCATGGACTGTTTTGGCTGTATGTTATCCTCTCTTCCACGTAGGTGTCTCATTTAATGACCCTTGATTTTGTCTTGATTTGTTTCGGATTTGAAGCCGCTTTTTGGGGCAGGATCCCAAGGGTCAGATTTTGCCTCGGTGACCGAAGCGTCGATTTTATTCTTTAGGAGGCGCACGGATCGAAGCATCCCTCGGTCTATGAGCCCCCTGTCTGCCTATAAATAAGTGTAATCATTTTAGAAAAACTCTTTACTTTCTTCTTTTATTCGAAACCCTCTTGCCCTAGGCTGCCGTATTCTTCTTCTTCTTCTTCTTCGATCATTCGATGGCACCTAAGACTTCCAAGGCTGCGGCGAAGGTTAAGGGAGTAGCTTCTACGTCGATTGCGGTGCCTGAAGTTCATACTGACGTTCACCCCGCCATTGCTGGTAAGGGTTTTGGCAGAAATTGTACGAACTCTGAACTTTAACCATCATGGCTATGTCACATATTTTATGCGTGGGCCTTCTTCGTCTTTCTTGCACTGTTCAAATTGTATGTGCCGTATATACTTCCCATGTCCGAGTCGTATGGGAGTATATCATATGTTCGAGTCGTATGAGAGTCGTCAAGTGGCCGCATGAGCACTTCGCAAACTGAACCGCATAAAAAACAGTCGAACAGAACCGCATAAGCCCCTCTGAAACGAGCCGTATGAAGCCCCCATCAAACATGACCGCATAAGCCCTTGCTAAGCAGAACCGCATAAACTCATCTGAACTTGGCCGTATGAGGCTGTGCTAAACCGAGCCGCATAAGTCCCTCTGAATTGGGTCGTATAATGCTCCGCTAAGCAAAACCGCATATGCTCATGCTAAACAGAGCCACATAAGCTTACGCTAATTAATGCTGCATAAGCTCATGTTCAAATAGAGCCGCATGAGCTATTTTAAACAGAACCGCATATGCTTGTGCTAAACAAAGCCGCATAAGCTCATTTGGACTGGGCCGCATAAGCCAAAAAATACTAGGTGGTTTTGTTTAGCCATCTTTTAATCTTGTTTCTCTTTGTCTTTCTCTAGTGAATCTGCCAGTCAATGCAGCAGGAGAACCCCTGGTGGGTTCAGTCCAATCTTCTGTGGGTGTGCGATTCGACCACTTAGTTCAATATGTGGCGAACCAGCTTGCCACAGACGAGCCTTTGGAGAGGCTGAATGCTATCAAGAACCATCCCTTCTACTTTCTCTGCGCCATGATGAACTCGGGGCAAATGGAGGGGAAATACCTGCAGTCGACGTTCCTCTTCGGGGATGCTTTGACTGTAAAGAACCCCCGAGTGCTGGATATATCCGAGAGTTGGGATTTTACTCTTGACGAGATGGCGATCCATATCCCTCCAATGGAGCGTCATTTTCCTCTGTCATGGTTCAACATGTTACCGCTGGACAGAATAATGGTGGACTCCTTGACCCCAAGCAAGTCGGGAATGATTGTGGGTAACATCCATTATAACAGAAATTTAGGATCAGCGTATGCAGGAAAGGAACCGGTTAGTCGGTACGTGATGGAATTGGCTCCGGGTACCTTCATAAATGTATCGGGTCCCAACTTCATGTTCTCTCAAGCTGACACCTTCTTGAACTAGCTTGCTCGGAAGGGGTCTTATCCAGTCGGCCGGTTGGCGCTGCTGAACTGGATAAATCCCATTCCTGCATGGGCCAACTTGACCACATGGATTCTGCGAAAATGTGAGACTCCTCTGCTTGAGATCGGCCTCTACCACGCTATTCGGGACACCTGTCATGGTCTACCCATAAATAAGTCGTTGTTCATGGCTCTCCTGGAGATGTATAACCGGCGGACGGGAACCTTCTTCACGCCTGGAGGGGAGCTGGGACTCGCTCTCCACGAGATGTACGTCATTTCCAAGCTGCCCTGGAGGGATGAAGTCTTTGAAGTGTACACCCCTACGAACGAAGAGTTCGAGGATTTGGATCGGCAGTTCCCGAGCTTTTTTGCTGTATACCGGGAATTGTTATATCACCACAGTACCTGTCACCAGGCGTCCATCAAGAAGGATGGTATCTCGGAAGGGAGCATTCCTCATACCACGTCCTGGGTCTCCTACCTTTTTATACTAGGCACCTCAGGCCGGGTTTCTTTTCGAGATCCTCAAACCAAGAAGGAGGTACAAAAACTAGCATCGACTGCTAAGAGATCGAGGCATCTGAGGATGCGGCGAATTGTTATATCGATTGTTTCTCATCGATACCCCCTTGTGTCTTCTCACCCCTTCCTAATTCTTAATTTCGAGGACGAAATTCTTTTAAGTTGGGTCGGATGTAAAATTCCTAAATTTCTACTATATTTTTTTTCGATTTTGGTGCTGATTTAAAATTTTGTATTGTACGTCACGTAGTCGTATTGTACGTCGTGTGCGGAAGTTCCTTTTTCGAATTTGCTCGACGAGTGCGAATATGTGCGAGCATACATATTTTTTTAGAAAAATATTTTATTTATTATTTTATAGTTTCAAAATAATATATATAAAAATTATTTTGCTATCATTTCCAAGTTTTTATTTTAGTTACTAGAAGCCTTCATTTATGCAGTTATTAATGGTGAATAATATTCCTATTGTATACTAGAAAAGCATAAATATTACTCGTACTTGCATATATATAATTCATAATATTTTATTAGTTATTTTTAAATAATAATATATTTTTGAAATTATTATAATAACATTTTTGGAAAATATATTTTGAAAATATTTTGGCAATTTAAATCTTTATTCAATTTTTGGAATTATTTAAATAGATTAGATATTTGGAATTTGAATTTTCTCAATTGATTTTTAAGCCAAAAGAATTTAAATTCGTGCATACATATATTTTGAAATTATTTATTAGTTTATTTTTAATAAAAATATAATTTTTGAGATTTATTAATATTAATATTTTATTATTCAAAAAGACATTTAAAAATATTTATTATTTTCAAAATTATTACTATTGTTAATTTGAAAAATATATTTGAAAGTTATTGTAGCCATTTAAATATTGATTTAATATTTGGATCTATTTTTATAGAGCAAATTTATATCTATATATGGAGTTTGAATTATGTTGTTGATTTTCAACTAAAGCATAAAAATTTATTTGATTTAAATTAGATTTACATTTAGATTTGGATTTGAATTTAAATTAAATTATGAATTATCGGTTTGGGTTTTAAAATTATTCCTAGTCCTTATCCTAATGGAAATTCCCACATCCTATAAATAGGCAGGTAGTCCTCCATGTTATTTGCTCCATAATTCATCTTCCACAAAACTTTATCAACCCAAATTTCCACCGCAGAGTGCATCGTATCGGTGTCCAACTCCAATAATTATTTTTTTGTACATATACATTCATTCTCTTCTTGGTGTCCGACAATCCCGGACCTCATCACCGTCCTCGTGTCCGACACTTGGACACAAGCCCTAAACTTAAACCTAACCCTAACCCTAACCATGGTTTCCCCGCCTCCTGGCCCTATTCCCTGCCACCACGCCACCCGGCCACTCACAGTCACGACAACCACCTCGCCGTAGTCGTCATCCACCACAGTCCTGCCCGCATATACGGCACCACCACCGACACCGGTGTCAAACCGGCGACCTGTCCTTCTCCCAACCCCTCGACTTCCCGACCGTTTCTTCGACACCACCACCCGCCACCATGGCGCAGCCACCACCACTACCATGGCACCCCCGGCCACCAAATTCGACCTACGCCCCAACGCCACCACCGACAACCCACCGTCAAACACTCCCCAGCCAACCTCGTCGGGGCGACATGCCACGAAAACACCACAGCAGAGAAAAAGAAGAGAAATAGGAACCCCATACCTCCGCCCTTGTCCGGGCCGTCGCATGTGCCCGCCATCGCCCCGTCTCCGTGTGGCCGTGCGCCGCAATGCCAGCCGTGGCCGAGCAAACCCGGGCGAGCCGTTCCCTCCTCTCGCCGACTTTCCCGCCGTCCTTCGTCGGCCCCCCACCGCTGCCTGCTCCGCGCCACGCTGCGCAGACCGGAGCGCCCCCGCGTCGAACCCTCCGCCGCCTACTCCTGACCGACCCTCGCTGAAACCCTCTCTTCCGCCTCACTCTCTCTCTCTCACCTCTCTCGCTCGATCTCTGTCCTCCCCTCCCATATTCCTTCTCTCTCTTCCTTCTTTTTGTATTTTTTTGCTTCTATCAGTGCTATTCTCTCGAAAAGAGAACAACAGTTTAAATTATTATTATTTTAGTTGCTTTTTTCTCTTCTTTTAGTTAATTAATTTATGTTTAAGTTTTTAGTTGCTTTTTGTAGCTGTTGGTTTTGTTACTTTTATGTTAGTTGATACATTTTTACATATTATTATTATTAGCATTTTATTTAAACCACTTTATATCCTAATAACTGTCTTTGTCCAGACCAGTTCATTATTATTATTATTAGGATCATTTTCCAGATTATTATGGGTTTTGTGTTATCTTTGCTACATAAAATGGTATAAATAATTGTTAAACGCATTGCACATGCATTGCGTGTGCCATGACACTAGTTATTATTATTAGTATTAGTATTAATGTATGTATGTAGTATATTTTTTATTATTATTATTATTATTATTATTATTATTATTATTATTATTATTATTATTATTTATTACTATTATTATTTTCTATTACTATTATTATGATGGAGAGCAGCACAGAGCTGCATTTCCTTTTATATTTTATCATAAAATTTTATGTTTATTATTATTATTATTACTAATTTTGTTATAACACTCCTGCACATATATTAGTAGTAATATTTTGTGAGAGTAGTATATTAATTTTATATATTAAAAATGTAGTTTCAAAATTTTAAAAAACAAATTTTGGTAGTTTAAATAAAATTTACTTTGTGTATCTCAAATCATAATTTTAGACTAAAAAACTATTATGGTTTTCAAGTATTTTCCGAGAAATTATTTTTTACCAATAACAACTTAGTTTCCAAGGTATTATAAATAGTTTTCCAAAAATCCTATATATATTATCCATTTTTCTTTGATTTTCTCCTTTCCATGACCAATCCCGTTATTCCTATTCCTTCGCCAATTTCGAGACTACCTTATGCCCACCATAACAAATTTGACCATTTTGGACCCGATGCACCGGTCTGTACCACCAACAGAGGTTCCCTTGTGTAGTTATTACACCAAAGTTGCAGTTCATGCCACAGCGATCATTACAGCACACCAGGCGTACTACCAGGCAAGACACCTTGCCTTTACTGTTTAATTTTCTTGCTCAATATCATGCATGTTTTACTTATTCTAGAAAATATAAATTGTACTTGCAAATTATTATATTTTAGATGCATTTAGCTTAGAGTTAAGGGACTACCTTTGGTTGTGTCGCATTCATTGGCCCTGACACTTGTGTATCACGAGTCACGAGTCTCATATAGATCTCGGACGTATGTATCGACTGGCCATCGGAGCGCACATGCCGTACGTTAGGCAATAACTGCTAAATAGTTATAGTTGTTTAGAAGACTTAGCATTTATTAGAAATATCGTGGTGTGGATTCAGCACGAGTAGTGCATGGGGAGGGTGAAGACAGTTATTAGGCGCAGGGGCTTTCACACCTTTACTTTTCTCTAGATGCCATTTGTGACTCAGTCGAGAGACTAGTGGACGTGCATTTATTTACTTTTCTCTAGATGCCACTAGTGCCTCGGTTGAAACACAAATTTGCCATGCATTTACTTTCCTCTAGCTGCCGTTAGTGACTCACCCAAGAAGCTAGTGGCCGTGCATTTATTTTTCTCTAGACGCCCCTTAGTTCTCGTTCGAGTGCTAATGGGCCGTGCATTTACTTTTCTCTAGACGCCACTAGTGACTTGGTTGAAACGCTAACGTGCCGTGTTTCTAGCTTCGGGAGCCCTTGTGTGGAACGTTGTCTTCAAATTGCATTTTCACCTAGAATGGTTAAGGACCTTTATTTGTGTAGTTACATATACTATTTTGTTGAGCTAATTTTATTCAATTTATGGCATGATATTATGTGTCTTGTTACGTCCCTTTGAGGACCTGGTTGTCTCGCCAGGTGTGTGCTCTTGTCTTCGCAGGTGTTCTAGCTCTAGCCGTGACTATCTCTATTTTTCGAGGATGATTGCGCTTGGATCGTCTTCGCTTCGCTCGCCAAATTTATTTCATTCTCCGTGTATTTCTTTCCTTGCTTGTTGGTAGTGGATTTGTCTCCGCCCAACATATTGTATCAAGACATTCATTCTCATTATATGATATCTTTTAATATTTTTGTGGATGAGATTAGTTGTTATGGTTTCTACTGCATTTCACAGCTTATGTATTCATATGAGATTTCCATATATTAGAGTATACTTCGTATGAATACAGCTGGCATGTCTACGTTCCTAGTCCTACGTATTTTGGGACTGGGGCGTTACAAGGTCTCTTACCCTTTTATACTAGGCACCTCAGGTCGGGTTTCTTTTCGAGATCCTCAAACCCAGAAGGAGGTACAAAAACTAGCATCGACTGCCAAGAGATCGAGGTCCACTGGCGACACTTTTGGGAGTCAAACTGACTCCTTTAGTTATTTTTATCATGGTACTCAGCGACTGTCAGAGAAGGCACTCCTGGCAGGATTCCTGATGGTGTGGCTACGGAATTACGTGGTCTCAGGAGGGGCATGTTCCATTGAGAGGATCAGCCGCCACTTTATCCTCCATGCCGTAAAGCTGGTCTTTGGGGCCAGACTGGCCCTTCTTCCGGCCATGGTGTGCAGCATACACCATGGCCTTTGCGCCTTCTCGTCAAGGTCATTGCCCGTGATACGGCGATGGATTTTAAGCGTATAGAGCTGCCCTATCATTATTTGATGGGGTGGCTGTTGATGCACTGCCGGTCTTTGATGAGGCCTGGAGCAGAATACGGCGTTACAGCTGATGATGCTTTCATTTTCCAATACCACCATCAGTCCTGGGAGTGCAGCACTATGCCAGTCGGTCGGAGGGCGTTGGCGAGAGTGGACGGATACGACTTTTTTGTGTCTGTTCCTCGTTTTATCGCTGAAGAAGTGAGGGGCATACATATTGATGGTACCAGACCTCCTCACCTCTTGCCTGAGGAGATGCTCCTTTGGCTGCGTAATATCCGTCCAGCGCACCTCGTATACCGTAACCGCAACAATGTCTACCTGGAGCCCTACTTGCCCAGTAGGTTCTTCCGCCAGTTCGGGTATAGCCAACTATTCTTTGACAGTCCCAGCTCTTGCTTGGGATTTGAAGGTCGCGTCCTTGACGGTACCAGGGCATGGCATTACTATGATGCGGTTCATACTCGAACCAGCTTTTCAGTTCCTAAGGCTGAGGCACCAGGGAAGATTTTGTATATGGCGGCCCTATACCATGTTACGGCGAGCAAGCCTCCCGTTAATTTTGACCAGAGTACCAGCTTTATTGTGGGTACTGGCTTGGCGAAGAAGCCCAAGGGGTCTAAGATGAGAAAGAGAAGGGCGAACAAGGTTCCCTTGCCTGACTCGGAGTCCACCAATGCGGACAAAGAGGATGATGAGCATGATACCGATAACTCTCTCCCTCCTGCGGGAGAGGTGATGGCGGATCAGTCGCCTGTTGTGCTAGATGAGGTGGTGGCAGATCAGTCGCCTATTGCGCCTGGCCCTTCATACAAGCGAGGCAGGCATGAGTCTATTGGTGGCGTAACCTTCTCCGTAAAGCGGGCTGCGGTAAGATGCCGCGGGCTGCTCATTAAGGAGAGAGGCGAAGGTGATGACGCTATTTCAGAGGTGAATTGAATTGCGACCCTCTCCTTCATTAGCCCTTTCTCTTCCTGAACTATGATCTAATTATTTTTCTCTTCTCTATAGGCGTACGAAGAGTCAGACTCTCGAGAACCGACCGCTGTTTCTGAAGTCAATCCTGCCCTGACCACTTTGATTAGTGACATGTGTGCCAAGATTATTTCTGCCGGGGTTCTATCGACAGCGGCTGAGGGATCTCACATTGCTGAGATCTCAACCCAGGAAGACGGGGGCTCCGCTGAACCCGTCCTCGAGACTGCTGAATTTCAGCAGGATGATGCTGATCCCGTCATATCTCCTTCCAGGGCGGCTGGGGTAGAGGAACCAGCTGAATTCGGCTTACAGGTCTCTAGTGAGGAGACTACGGCTGCTGTGAGCGATCCTCAGCCTCCACAACCCTCTCCTGGTAAGATAAGCCAAATCTTGACTAGCGAGGAGGCTCATTTGCTCTATCATCAAATCCTTTGGGTTAGGCTGATTGATGGTCGCTCTGTAGATACAGGTCCTGCCTCTTTACTGTCAATGACGAATATTGTCAGGGAAGGCTTTGCCAGCGGGGATCTGGTGGAAGGGAGTGTGCCCCCTCCCCCTTCGACTTATATTGAGGGGCCTTCTGTTGGATCTAGTTCCGTAGATTAGATGGCAACACAGCCGGGGCAATGAGAAATGGTCCCTGCGTCCTTCTCTGCTTATGTGGCTTCGGGGGTCGACTTTTCTGCCTTGCCGAGTATCCAGGTTCTTCGTACCGCGGAGGAGGGGTTAGCTACTATCCAAGCGACTTTTCGCTCGAAATTTGTTTCCCTGGTGACAGGGGTGGCAAGTTCTGGTGCGTCTCCTTCGACACTGCCAGCTACACTTTCTTTGACGTCGTCCTCTACGAAAGTTCTGGATGAGGCGTCACAGGATGTGGTTGACAGTTTCTACCGCTACTTGAAGAGAGGGGTCAAAGCTGCTGTGGAGCGGGGGACCCCCTTTGTTCTGGCCCGATAATGTGCTCGTGGCCAAATTAAAATTCTTAAAACCCTCCCTGGTGGGGCAGAGATAGTTGCGCTTCTGGAGCCCAAATTGCTAGAGGCTGATAAGCTCGTGGCCCAGTTTCAAGTGCTGTAGCAAGCGGACCTGTCTGCAGCCATAGATCAAGAGCGTGACTTCCTCACCACTGCCCTGGAGGAGGTAAGGGCTATACGAGATAAGTCTAAGCCGGTTATAATGAAGGACTCGACGACCTATCTCTCCAGTATGACCAGCTGAGCCGCAGGAGCGAAGATTGCATACCTCGGGAAGTGGCCGTCTTCTGCAGAATAATTGATACAAGGGAGCAGATCCTCGAGCTCCAGAGGAAGCTGGCTTTCTTGGAATCCGAGCTCGAAGCTTCCCGTACGGATAAAGAGCTGATCGTTCAGGAGGCCGAAAAGGTCACCCGAGCTTCTGCTAGCCTGGAGCGTGCTCTGAAGAAGCTTGAGGATGGCTGGCGGGCTCATGCGCATCTGGAGGATGCAGAACGGCTGACTCAGGAAGCCGAGCACCGGGCCAAGCAGAAGTTTGAGCGTTCGACTGTCTTGCTGAGGGACCGTCTCATGGAATTATGTATCGCCGAACCATAGTTGGCCTTTTCCTTCTTTTTTTTATGTTCTTTTCTCTCTTGAGAGGGACATGGTCCCAGAACATGTAGTACTTTTGACTTACAAATAAAAGAGTATATTTTATTTTACCCTTCATTTGTATTGCTTATTGCGTTTATGGTGTTATAGTTTTTTGCCCCACTGGGGGACTGTTGTAGACTTGTTACCCATGGTATACCTTGGTTTTAGGTACGGATAACAAGTTTGATGGGAATACTTAGAACAATTCTACAGTAGGGTGGCCGTAGACGTTCCTGGTATCGAAAGAAAGAATGTTGTGGAGCAGCTGGGCTCCCGGAGCATGATGAGAAATGAGGAGCATGTACTAGGAAACTTAGTACAGCATTTGTGGTCAATAGAGGATATTTGTGGTCAACAGAGGACATTTGTGGGCCTATTACCTTGGCGTACTCCGGTCTTGGGTACGGATAATAAGTCGAGAGAAAAACCAACATATTTATTCAGAGGTAATGAGGACGTGATAAATATGCGGGTTTCTTCGATAAAGCCTTCCTACTCAGAGGTAATGAGGACGTGGCAGGAATGGGCTCCATAAAGGGTACATAGAACAACTATGTGGTAATGAGGACATGAAAGTTCTACGTGAGGGGCGGTTTATTTTTGATGGAAGGAAAACAACTTAGAGGTAACATCGACATGGTTGTTTTAGGGAATTTGTGGATCTGTTACCTTTTTTATGCACTGAAAGTATGGGTATTGGATCATGAGGAGGGAACTCTTTTAGGAAGAAAGTTTAGAGGTATGATCATACATGACTTACTACCTAAAAGATGCGATATAGATTCATCTGGAATGACCAGAGTGTAAGTTCAACGGTACTTGCGGGTACATAACTCAACAATCTGGGAGATTTTGAGTCAAATGTAAGTTTAGCGGTACCAGAGGGTACATAACTCGTCATTCTGGAAAATTTGGAGTCAGAATGTGAGTTCAGCGGTACCAGAGGGTACATAACTCCACAATCTGAAAAATTTGGATGATGTCGTTTCAGACATAATACTTCTTCAGGAACTTACCGTTGATGGACAACATGAGCAAGTCTCCGTTTTGTTTTGCGAGGAGGTAAGCACCATTGGAGAATACAGCTTCGATGACAAATTGGCCTTCCCACTTTGGCTGGAATTTGCCAGCGATTTTGCGAGTCATAACCATCGGCCTCCGAACTACCAGAACGAGATCACTCACTTGAAATGTTTTGATTTTAACCTTCTTGTTAAAAGCACCCGAGATACGTGCTTGGTACAACTCGATTCGTTGTTGAGCTAACAGGCGCTTCTCATCTAGGGCCTCCAACTCTTGTAACCGGCGGTGGTGATTATCATCCGTCGTCAATCGGCAGGTGAAGGCGATGCAGAGTGAGGGGATTTGAGTCTCTAGTGGGAGAACTGCCTCACTTCCATACACTAGAGAGAATGGTGTGTTCCCAGTGGCCGTCCGTACTGTAGTGTGGTACGCCCATAATTATTTGCCAAGCTTCTCATTCCAGTCGCATTTGTTTGAGGACACGAACTTCTTGAACAGCTTGATTATAGTTTTATTGAATGCTTCTGCTAACCCATTCGCTGTCGGATTATACGGTGTTGAAGCAACATTCTGGATTCGGTGTTTATCGTAGAATCGATAGAAGGCATGGCTTGCGAACTGTGGACCATTGTCGTGGATGATCCTTCAGGGCAGTCCATAGCGGCAGATTACGTGATGCTTGAAGAAGCTATTCACGTTTGATGTCTTCACTTCTGTAAGCAGAACAGCTTCCGCCTATTTGGAGAAGTAATCTGTGATTACGAGTATGAAGCGGTGCCCTCTGGATGAAGGTAGAGTGATCGAACCAATGATGTCCATTCCCTATGCTTCAAATGGCCAGGATGCCACCATCGGATGTAGAAACTCGGATAGCTGGTAGATAAAATATACATGGACTTGACAGGCTTTGCACTTTTGTGCATAGTCTATTGCATCTGTAACAATCGTGGGCCAGTAATAGCCCATTCGGCGAAGGCGGTCTTGCAACTTTAGGCCAGGCTGATGGGCCCCGTAGATGCCGTCGTGAGCTTCGCGTACAGCTTTCTTGGCTTCTGTATTTAACAGACACAAAAGCAGTAATCCATCGTATGATCGCCGATACAACATTTTTCTCTCTGTATCGTAAAAGAATATGAGAGAACATCTTCTGATAGAAGTGGCTTCCTTCGGATTCTCTGGCAGGATATCGTAGATTACGAAGTCGATGAATGGTTGTCTCCGTCTGGTGCTTCGTCGACTGTCAGAGCGGAGTTACTCTCAACACATTGAACATTATTCTTGGGACAGACCAATTTACGGCCTATTATGTCAACCAGATGATGAGCCTGATTCGGTACTGCTAGGGAAGCGGCCAGGCCTGCTAGGGCATCGGCTTCAATATTTTGGACCCTGGAAACATGTTCTATGAAAAACCCTTCCGAGGACGAGATGATATCGACTGCTATTCGGTGATAAGGGATCATATCTTCATGACGAACTTCATACGAACCCCAGATCTAATTGACGATTAACTGCGAATTGTCGTATGATTCCAGATACTCTACCCCCAGCTCCTTTGTAAGTCAAAGGCCAATAACCAAAGCGTTGTACTCGGCCATATTGTTTGAACAGGGCTCTGCGAGGGAGTAAGCCCGACTGATCACCAGCCCGGAGGGAGAAATTAGCACTACTTCGACTCCAACGATGATGTTGCCCTTGGGCCCAATTCTCGAAGAACCGTAGAAGAATATTCGTAAGATGGCATCATGGAAGACCGTATTTGAATTGGCAACCTCATCTGGTATCTCTTCGTATATTCTGGTTGCAGGAGGCGACGAAAAACGCCTCGTCTTCTGAGCTTGGGTGTTGCAGTCGTCGGAAGACGGATTGCCGGTCCTCTTGTGTGTCCGCCTTGCTGCAGCAGCAGTTGACAATGACTTGAGTGCAGTGATGTCCATAAAAGGACTCTCCGTACACCAAGTTTTCGTCTCTTTCGTTGCGTTTGTGAAGAATCACGTTGCACAAGTAACTCGTTTCGTGGGCCCGGGAGTCCTGAGCACATGAGTGTGTTGGCATCCTGTCTGCTCCCTGATGTGGGGGTAGTAAGAGTACTCGCCCCTGATTGTTGTTGAAAGATTCTTGATAACTATCCCGTTCATTGGCCGTCGGGGGCTGGACACGGCTAGCTTTATACAACTTTCCATCAGGGGCCCGCGTAATAGTCAGCGGGATGCCCTGATAGTCAGAAGTTGGGACAGCTAACTGAGCTCGACGAGCCCGTGCTGTCCTAGACTTCTTTTCTTTAGCACCCGAGAATGCATAGTAGGTAGAGTCCAAGTGGTACGTCACAGAGTTTGGCACAACCTCTTGAGATCGTCTAACGTCAGGACCGCATGAGAGACGGTTAAACACTGACCGTGAGCCACATGGAACAGATGGTATGCGGCTGGGTTTGGTGGCCGTGCTGGCGGTCTGCATGCGGATGGCATATGTGGCCGCATGACCCTTCTGTATGCGGCTAGGAGCGGTGGCCGCATACGCAGTTTGCATGCGACTGGCAGTCGTGGCCGCATGAGCCTCCTTCATGTGGCTAGAAGTTCTGGCCGCATGAGCCTTCTGCATGCGGCTGGCAGTTCTGGCCGTATGAGCCTTCTGTATGCTGCTGGCTTCTGTGGCCGCATAAGTTTTCATGTGGCAGGCACCCTTATGCGGCTTCTTCTTGGACCGCACAGAGTCCCTCTTTGCCCCTGCAAGTCCAGCCTCGTAATGTTTTCCTCTGCCGGACTTGGGGACAGCAGAGTCCTCTATGTCCTGAAGTTGGGCCACATGAGAGTCTTCTCTGCCATTTTGGGTAGCAGGGAGTATTTCTTCCAGAGGTTGGGGTGGAGCAAATGATTTGGGCCTCCACTCCCTGCGAGCATTCTTCGTACGGGCTCGCCGCTGGACCGGGCCAGCACTCCCGTCGGAGAGCATTTCTTCAAACGCCTGCTGGTCGAACCGGGCGACCAACATCTGTTGAGTGGAGCCAAGTTTGGCTGCGTCCGATTGCGTCACCAACTCCTCAGCCGTGGAGAAGTTAGTCCCCAGCAGAGTCGCCATCGTGTTTGCCATTGATTATAAAAGAACCGAACAGTTTTATGGGAGGACTGGACTTTTACTTCATAACACAAACTCGCTCGTACAAACAAAGCCTAGGGACGAAAACCTAGGTACAGCAATCTAAGTACAATTGTTTTTTTCTGGGAGGTGACGGTAGAGGCTAAGAAAGCGACGGCAGCTCTGCCTTACTCCTTGGACAATCGGACGCAGCTTCTGTTCCGGGGAAGAAATGCTTTTGCTCGAATGTGGATTGCTCTGTGTCTGGCTCTGTGCGTATATCTTTGTGCTCTCCTCCCTTTTTTTATAAGGGAATGGAACCTTGCTATTTATAGGCATCATAGGTGGAGGTGTATATCCACGTGGCGGATTCTGAGCCCCGGACCATAATGTTGATTGCCATAAATCTGGTTTGTTACGATTGCAATATATCAGGGTAATTATGTTGATTGCCATAAATCCGAATTGTAATGATTGTATTAAATCTGGATGATTATGATGATAGCAATAAATCTGGCTTGTTTGGGATTTGACCAAATCTGAACGGTTATGTTGATTGCAGCAAATCTGAGTTATTGAGATTTGATCGACTCCTGCCACGTGTCCTTCATTGACTGCAATAAATATATATTATTGAGATTAGATCAGCTTTTGCCACGTGTCCCTCATTGACTACAATACAAATAAATTATTAAGATTCGATCAGCTCCCGCCACGTGTCCCAAATGCTGCGAGCTGCATGGAGGATTGTCATGGTTGGGCCGCATGAGTTTGGCCTCGTGTCAGAACCGCATAAGGGTGGCCTTATCTGAACCGCATGGATATCCTTTAGTCTGAACCGCATGAGGGTAGCCCCTAGATCCGAGCCGTATAGGAGTAGCAGCCGCATGTGGGTGGCCCCATGATCCGAGCCGCAAAGGAGTAGCAGCCGCATGGGGGTGGCAACCGTATGAGAGCGGCGGCCGCATGAGCGTGGCTGCCGCATGAGGGATGGTAGCCGCATTGGGAGCTTTTTTGGGTTGGTGGACTGTGCCAGCTGTGAAGATTTTTTTGTCTTCCTTAGGAGCCTGCCACTCTGTCAGGGTCATTATTTTACTTTTATGTCCGGGTTGTCAAACCTTCGTGTCAGAGCCGTCACTTCGAATTAGGGCAATAAATGAGCCAGTTGCATAAATTAATTACGGTCGGTTTGTGAAGGACTTTCTGAACCGCATAAAGCCGCGTGGCTCGCTGTAAACTTCTGAGCCGCATGAAACTCTAATGAACTTTTGAGCCGCATGAAACTCTTTTAGTCTTGAGCCGCATAGGATTTCCTGTTCATTTCTATGCTTCTACAGAAGACACACAACACAACTCTTCTTCTTCTTCAACTATTCTTTTGAAGTTTTGATGAACATGTGCGGCTAAAAGTCTTGTTGGTCGAAGGAAACAGAAGCTATGGAATCAATAAACTTGTAAGATCTAAATTGTTTTTATATTTTTGATTTATACTTTGAGTATTGAATGTTTTTTATGCCCATTTTCATGATTATTTTGTTTAATTACTACGGGGCCTACTAGTTTATTATTCATTCGACCTACTGCTTAACTAGAAATCAAATATGTAATTGTTTGATTTTTCCAATTTGTGAAGCAACCAAGGTTTAATAAACTGCTTTGTTTTATTTCATCTTGGGAGAAAAACTTTTGATAAAACTAAATGCAACTGTTTGTGCTTGTGTTGTTTTGATTCATCGATCTCTTGGTTCTTAAAAAAATTGCTAGATTAAATCTCCAGCGCTTGTTTTGGATATTTAGTAATTAAAGTTAATTAGTTCACTTATTTTAATCAACTAAGCCTAAGAGAGAGAGAGAAAGATACTTCCAACGGTCAATATTCAAAGTATGAGTTAATTTATGCTTGCATCGATGATCAATTTTAATATTCCAGTGCTGAATGTTGACTGAGACCAATATTTGTTCCTTTGATTTATTTTAGTACTTTAATTATTTTTAGCTATTCTTAAATTTTTTTTTATCATATTCAAAACGCTCCCCCCCCGTCCTTGTTCAAATAGCATAAAATTGTATTAGTTACTCTCCGTGGGATCGATCCTTACTCTCACTTCTACATACAATTTTAACAGTGAAGGTTTTATTTTTGGGTGCTTACTACAGCACACCAAATTTTGGCACCGTTGCCGGAGAGTAATTTTAGTTAATTTTTGTGGTTCTTGTGATCTTTATTTCATTCTTGTAATAAAATAATTTTCTTTTGTGAGTAAAAAAAAACTTGAACAGGACATGGCGACAAATTCTCAATAATTTGACAATTGGCAAGATCTTCCATCTAGGCATGTCAATGAGGTTAATGTTTCTTCTCTAGAACAAAAAATTGCTAATTAAACTTCTCTTATTCATCAAATGGTTGTAGGTAACATGCAAACAACAATAGCTTGAGATTTGTTTAGTACCAGGGCCTACAACTGATATATGCCCAACTCTTCAAGATGAGCCAAATGAACAAGTGAATGCAGAATGTGGTTTTCCTGGACAATCACAAATGAAATATGATCCATATTCAAACTCGTACAACTTAGGCTGGAGAGATCATGCAAATTTTTGCTACGAGACTCCACAATTAAATCATCCCGTAGCTCAAAATTATCCAAGTTACCAACAGTAGAAACAAGCATATCCCTATGAACAACAACTGGACTAAACTTCTAATTCAGGTATGTCTTTAGAAGATATTGTTAAGTCTATTGCCACTAACACCTTGCAATTTCAACAGAAGACGAGGGCCAGCATCCAAAGTTTGAACAATCAAATGAGCCAAATGACTACAATAATTATTAAGCCGGAGGCGCAAAGTTTGAAAAAATTACCATCTCAAATGATAGTAAATCCAAAAGAAAATACAAGTGCAATCGTTTTGAGAAGTGGTAAAGAGGTGGACATTCTAGTAATAGAAGCACCACATCGTCAAAACAAGAGAGGAGAAAATAACGTTGCAGACACGAACATTCCTAATGACAAAGTAGTACCAAATGCACAAGAATTTTTTGAACTTAATGGCTGTAAGTCCTCTTCCCAGAATTTTGAAAATTATTTTTTGAATTTATTTATTTGAATGAAATGAGAATTTTTGGATCTTTATAAATATTTTTTAAATTAAATAGTTATTATTATAGACTTTAGCCATGGTTGAGTTTTGAAGTATAAGACGACTAGGAATTGTGGCACGGATAGTGTAGTTGTGTGCCTTGACTAGTGTACTAGCAATGCTAGGGAGGGCCGAGCCATAAGTGAATTCTAACTAAGAAAATCAGGCCAAGTTGCCACATAACCACTATAAATGAATTAATTATTTATTGTTAATATTATTTGACTTTTAGGTGACCTAGTTGTACCAAATTAGTCTGGACACGACCCGAACCAAGCCCAAGCCTATATAGTCTTGTGGTACGTCCAAAGACGTCTGTGTTGATGTGTTTTGGTATGATTATGTTGTATTCTATTTTTAATGATCTAATAAATATTTTTTTGAGTAAATTGTTTTATAAATATTATAAATATAAATAGTAGTTGATATTCAATGATATTTATAAAAATATGTCCTTACGCATTTTTGGGATTAATAGACTGTGCATGTAATTGTATATACACCAATTAATGATCTACCTTATTTTGTTATCATAATTATTGTCATTATTATTGTTATTATAACCACTATAATATCATTGGTTATTTTGGGTACCTTAGGAAATAAGCTTCATTAAGTATATATATAGTTTATTTATGGCACCATATAATAGAACATATATTATAGAATATTTAGAATTTTATAGAGTATTTGTGCAAATACAGGTATATAAGAGTATATGGCCATATAAGGAGAATATACATATAGATAATTAGATATCTAAAAAAAATAACAAATAAAAAAGAAGAAGAAACAATAAGAAGAACAAGAAGTAGGGAATTCCAGCCCGACCAGGCCCAGGGTCCGATCCCCCTTGGTTTTTCCTTCACTCAGCCGAATACATATATTTAAAGATCGAGACAGAGAGAGAGATGAGTTGGCCGATCGAAAACCCTAACCATCACCTAACCCTAAAGTCGCGCTACCTTCTTCCTCTTTCCTGGGTGCACCCCCAGCCATCGTGCGCCATCGCAGCAGCGCCGGGGAGCCGCCGGAGGCCGACCGCAGTGCCAGCAACAGCAGCAGTTCGTAGCAACGGTGGCAGCAATAACCCTCTGTGAAGCCAACTTCACTATGACGGTTCACGACGATCGCTCGATTGTTTCGCGTGTTGTCTTCAATGCTATGTCCCTAACCTATACCACTATATTTTCCTTCAAATAGATTCCATCGTCATGCGCTAGTTTCTCCAGAAATTTGATCCAAAGATCGATAAAAAAATGGTCAAAACATAACGTATATACAGTCCCAAAGATGCAACTTAGAAGGCATTTTATGATCTGTATGTTAGGAATTTTCGAAAACTAATTAACGGCAGTCCTAGACAGCATATAGGGCATCACAACTCTTCTTGTAGATTCTGATTTCATTAAGTGGATGAAAAATTATTCGATTCTAAAGTTCAACAAAAACCTGTTTTACAAAACTATAGAAAATAGAAAAAGCTCCCGATACGACGTGCGTCCCGCAAACCGGGCGACGTGGACGCGAACGTAAAGCATCGAAAGGTGTGTATCGACTTCGCAGACGTGTGGGCTTTGACGAAATTCAAATTGGTCGTGTGTGCGCGACGAATTTGATGCGTATTCGTCGAAATTCACCGTATCTGACCCTTGCAAATTTTCCAATTACTTTGTGCACGTTCGTCCAATCGAGACGAAACTTGCACCAATATGACCGTATCATTTTTGGGTCATGTATGCCAAGTTTGGTTTGATTCTGAGACAGTTGATCGGATCATCATTTTGCGGGCACCACGATCCAACTCAACGGGCAATTTCGTGTACGGCCCACCGAAATCCAAAATTGGACATGCCGTTGGGTTCATATCATCAAAACAAATCCGTAGACATATATTTCGACGACTTTGGAGACCATTGACTCTGGCACACTTTTTGGTACAAAGCGGGTCCAACAGTGGACATCGATTTGGCCCGAAATGACCATTTTGTCCATGTTTTCAGAATTGGACTTATGGACAGGCAATCCTAGCTAATTTGACTTTTCTGAAAAATATTGGTAATATCTATTTTAGCTTTCGGAGACAGTTGTGAGATTTGGACTTTATGGCTTACCAGTTGACAGTATATTGTTGGTTCTTCGTGCTTCCACCAGGCAAGTATACCTTATCAAACTTATACAGTATTTACATGTTTCCTTTCCTGTTGTGTTATTTCCATATGGTTACATGTTTCTCATATTGTGATTAGTTTGTCATCGACTGTTCTACTTGTTTCTAGATTTACGTACACGTATAGGATATTCGATATTGCTTGTCTATTGGTCTTCTTCGTATTATCGTGTCTTGTGATAGAGTTGCCAGTTCTACACCTTGTTCTTGACTTGACCATTCTTGACTGGAAGTATCTTGTATTATTCTACAGTTGAGACATAGTATAGATCGGGAGTATCTTACATTATACTACGACCTATAGCAGATTCTATGATATTGATATTGATTGATTGACTTGATTTATGACATACTATAGATTGGGAGTATCTTACATTGTACTACAATCTATACTAATTATATGATCTTGATATTGATTGATTGACTTAACTTGTGACATACTATACATTGGGAGTATCTTGCATTGTACTACGATTTATTGGAGTCTACTTGACCTTGTATTCCTTTAGGAGAGGAGATCGATACTAGAATCGGCTATTCTCGATTGGGAGTATCTTGTATTCTCCTACAGTCGAAACCTACTTTAGATTGCGAGTATCTTGCATTATACTACAAGCTATAAGGGTTAATCGTTTGATTGATAGCCAAGTCTAGTATTACATTTCCACATGGCTTATTGTGTCTTAGATGTCCTTCTTTCCCTGTCCTTATCTTTCATACAAGTTATTTACTGTTATATTAGTAGGAATGTTTTATGTATCTTGCTAGTCCTCTGAGGACCTGATGATCTCTTCATGTAGCTATTCTGACGGAGTTAATTAGTTGATCATGAGGGTAGTGATTACACTCGCAGGGATACATGTATTTGCTTGTGATATTACTTTATTATCCTCTCGTGCTTTATATCCTTATCATGACATATCCTGCTTATTAGCCTAGTTTTATAGACTCGTGTTATTCTTGGGGTTTAATCGGACATATATGCTAGTGTCACAACCCGCACCCACTGTTTGGGTACGAGAACGTAACAACGCCCAGCCTACGCCGAGTATCGACGGTAGAACGCTGTTCTAGGTCACAACATTTAACAATATAAAGCTAAGCAGTTTATACTCCCCGAATGGGGGTGACATAGCAGATACAGTCTCAATAACATCTACGGTAGAGCATGATAAGGATAGATAAAACATGAAATCCAAAATAAATACAGGAGATAGAAGTCTAAGTGTCTAAGATACATAAACCCAGACATACATCTCAAAACTCAAATACAGTAATCCACAAAGTAAAATACAACTCCAGACAGAAGAAATACTACCTAAACAACCTCTACTGTGTCTCCTCTAGGCTAGCAGGCAGTCCCAGGCTATTTGTAAAATTTATCAACAGGTCCAGTCAGGACTGGAGCGAGCACAATACATCTCAACAGTTCATCGCAGGTTAGAAAATATATTCATGCAGTAAAGTAAGATACAAGTACTGAAAGAAATGTAGTATGTAAACAGAGAGAGTAAGCTGTAATAGAAATATCTACTATAAATAGAGAACTAGCAGTGACTAGTGAGTCAGAGTAAAATATGAACATGTAAATGGCATAGAAGATTCTGATAAGACACTATGGAAGAGATTCTGATAAGATACTACTTGGGTATTATTCACATGTCCATTTCTACTTCCCCGTACCCTCAATCAATACACAAGGATCCAGCCAGGTTATGTTATGATGCTATGTAACAGACCCCGAAGGTGATAGACCCCGAAGGTGATAGACCCCGAAGGTGATACATAGTAGTCCCATAAATGGGATAAGGATTCTAGAAAGACTCTACGATCATAAGAGTATATGTCGTAAGTGATCAAAGAACCAATGAAGCATATGATACGCCATGTAAGTGAAACGCACAGATCATGTAGTACCCGATGCTCCCTAAGGATAACATCTCAAGAAGGGATCCATGTAGTACCAATCCGTGTGACCAACGTGACAGTACAAGTAAGGTAATCTACTGCAGGAAATAATTCTAAGCATGATATGAAATGATCAGAGAATGTACTCGCCTCGATAACCTGAACAGCTGATAAGTATAGGGGGTCCCACTGAAGCCACAGAGTCCTATTTAATGCAACACAGGTTACAAGGTGTTCAAGTTGTAATAAATGAATATCTATAATCAATCTACATTATTCTAGGTTCTTCTAAGTCAAAACAACTCTAGGTCGACTCCGGTCAATAATCTAGTCAAACTAAGTCAAGTGTTGACTTATAGTTGACTTGGGGTCAACTGGTCAACTCTGGTCAAACTGGGTCAATTCTAGTCTAATATAAAGTGTACTTCGTTATTTGTACGTCGAAACTTACGACACGCAAATCGAGATAAGAAGATTATCGATAAGGTTGATAATCTTATTATAGTGATCCATGTATCCAACTTGTCAATTTCAGTGATATGAGATCACTGGAATTAACTGATCTCAGTTTCGTTGTACTAATCCCGAAATACAAACATTATAAGAATTAATTATTATTTAATTATAAAAAGGTTAAACTCAGAGAAATTATCAACAAACATTGTCGGACGATGAAATGAACATCGCCAACTTGTCCAGAATGGTCAAATTAGCTAGGATAGCCTACCCAACGGTCCAATTTGGACACAAGGGCAAAAAGGTAATTTCGGGTCAAAACGGTGTCCGTGTCGGAGCCGTTTTGCACCGAAAAATGTGCAAGAAAACAAGTTTACAAAATATAACAAATTATATGTCCAAGAAACCAGAATGTCGATACAAATCCAACGGTATCTCCAGAATTGGATTCCGTTGAGCCGATCTCAATTTGGCCCGTTGACCAGAACTTGGAATTCCGGTTTGCACGGAAATGCGTGCCAGAGCCAAAGTTCTCAAAACTCAGCAAACTACCTGTCAACGAGTCCAGAATAATGATACGAACTCAACGGTATCTCCAGAATTGGATTCCGATGAGCCGATCTCAAAAAGTCCCGTTGACCCAGAAAGTGGGACCCACTTTGCACCGAAAAACGTGCCAGGGCCCACGTTCTCCAAATCTAATAAATTTTATATGAAAACATGCCATAACGATGCCACAAGTCTAATGGTGGTGTCAGAAATGAAATCTGGAGTCCCGTGTTCAAAAATGGAATTTTACAAGTTGGAAATTACGAATTCGGACGACCAACTTTGGCGTCGAATTCAACCAATCAAACAAGCTCACAATGAAACAAAACTGGAGGGGAAGTAAGAGGGTTATACCAGTTTCGCATCGGAACTGGTAGCACGCCAAACGAAGCTGCGGTGGTAGAGATACAAGCTGACGAAGTTGGCCCCGTGTAACACCCAGTTTTCTAAAATGAGGGTAATTTTGAAATTTTATATTTTAATTTATTTAATTACGATATTTAAATGATAATATGATTTTTGGTGATTTTAATCATTCTAAAACTATTTTTGAATCATGACTTATGATTTTGGTGTTTGTCTAGTGTAACCTTAGAGCCTAGCCATGTGATTAGGATGTTTGACTAGTACATTTTAGCTTAGAGAGTATTTTGGTCATTTTAGAATTTATTTGAATTTAATATATTTTATTAGAAATTTTTGAATAATTTAATTGAATGGTTGTTTTAAATACTAATTTAGTTATTGCCTTGTGTTTGGTTAGCCTAATCTAGATTGGACCTAACCTAGATGAGTCATGACTAACTTAGTGAGCCACTTTGAGAATTAGATGGGTTGGTTAAGGGGTTAAGTCAAGTTTAGTCATGGTTAAGTGATTTGCAAAGGACTAAGATAGAACCCTTTGTTCTAGGCCATCTATTTCCCTTGATTCAATCCTAGCCATAGGATGAAACCTAAAAACCCTAACCCTAACTTTTATGACCATCCAAGACCCCCCCTTGCCTATATAATGTCTCTATGGGGAGTTGTGCCTCTTTCTTTATTAGTTCTTCATTTTCTTAAGGAATAGGTAAGCCTCCATCAAATTTCTTCCTAGTTTAATCAATAGGACTTCTTTTTGATTGGGATTTCTTCCACTATGATCTAACCAATGTTCTCTTACTGTTCATGGAGAGTATTCTCAAATTTGGGACAATTTGGAGCTTTGGGATTAGCAAGAAGGATCCCCCATTTTGAAGCTTTCTTTGGAGAAGAACACCAATAGGTAACTTCTCATTCTCTCCATGAAATTCTAGTTTTCTTGCATATTTGGACAGCCCTAGGTGTCCCCTAGCCGTAGGTATTGGTTTTGTGTCGATTTGTGTCCGTTTGATGTTCGTATCGGACACGTATCATAATATGTGTGCATGTGTTTGATGTAATATCACAAAGGATTTTAATTTCGATTTTTGAAAATCTAATTACATGGAATTATAGATCTATGTGTGTGTATTATATTTTGTGAAGACTGATGTGGTTTTCGTGTCGAAATCGGGTGCGGACATGCTGCACGACACGCGTGTGCGCTGTCCTGCTACCCGTGTCCTATTTTTCGCTGGACACAGCGTTTCGACACGCAAAACTTGGCATGGAGGTTGGGGCAGTGACTGACAAGTCACTTCCCAAGTTTCATGACACCTCGTTTCGTGTCGGACACGAAAACGAGGCCGCACGAATTTTACACTGTACTGTTTCACGCGAACAGCGGCTCCTGACACGGGCTTCGTGTCCCTCGTGGACACGTTGTGGTGACGTGTCAGGGACACGAACATGTTGCCCTATGTTGGGCGAACATGGGAACACGAGTACGTGTCACGAATCGACTCGTGTCATGTGCACGAACCCTCGACACGCGTGCACGAGACACTGTTTTGCACTGTGTTCAGTTTCTAATATTCCAGTGTTAATTTCCAGTTTTAATGGTTTAAATTAATGATTAATTATCATTCTAATTCCTAGACATGTTTGTTAGTGTATGTTAGTTTAATTTTAAATATTAGATTAGGTTGTTTGCCATGAAATGTGAGATGGACTCGGGTTGGACTGAATGTTGGATGTTAATTCATATGGTCTTGATTCATCCCCTTTAAACTGATTCGAAGTTGATTCATATTGGTGATGCTTTGGGTTAATTAGTTAATAGATATCAATGATAGTTAACTGACATTCTTCCCATCTACAACTGATTTTGATTTCATTAGTAACTAAATATTGATTCCAGGTTTTCCCTAAAACCTGAGACACCCTTAACCTGTAAACACTGATTTCCTAACACTGTTTTTTTTTATTTCCTTTCCCTAGTGATTATTGGTTCTTCTTTTACTGATTTTTGTTTCGAATACTAATTGTCGTATTATTAATCTGAGTTCAGTGTTCAAATTATCTATGGTGTTCAGTCTTCTTCTTTACTGACATTGATGTTAGTTTATGTTGGTGAAGGAAATTGGGTGACTTAGGTTCAAATTGTCTTTGGTTTTGAGTATTGAATCCCCATTTTTCCCAGTTTCCTGATTATTGATTTACTGAGTTCGAATGTAGGTATAACTGACAATTGATTCCTTAAAGAAAATTCCTGTCATATGTGGAATGCTTGACACACATGTGTTTTTCCTGCCACTTGATACCTGATACACACACACATAGGATTGACCCTCACCTTCCTGAACACAGGGACACATTCCCTTAGCCCATATATCATTCACACAGAACTACACTATGAAACTGGTTTCTAAATTAAGTTTGACACCCTCCACACATGCCTACACTCATACACATGCACACATGAACACACAATTTTCCCTCACTGTTGTAAACCTGGGACTTTTCTTCATTTGCCATGCACTGTTAATTCACTGTTAACTGTTTTTGGGGGTTTCTCTATGTGTTAAAACTGAGATATAGTTTGTAATGTTAACTGATATGGTATGGGGTTAATGTAGCATTGAGTTAAGGGGTTTAAATGGGTTGTTTTGTTGTAGACTGAAAACTGAAATCTGGGATTAGCTTTATGGTTGAAACCTGAGAATTAGTATAGGCTGTACTTGAGATGAGTTTTCCCTCATGTTCCTATGACTGAACTGATGTTTCCCTTTTACATATTTACATTCCTGTTCTGTCCATGTATCACCACACAAACACTCCACTATTTTCCATTTTCTGTTAGCACACACACTTTTATTTGACACATGAACACACATGTCTAACTATCACTCACCTTACACACATTCACATACACTAATATTTCCTTTTCCTGTCACAGTCCACTCTTTTTCTTCCCACACACACACAAGCCTCATACACATTATTTCACTCACTCTTTAATACACACACACAGTCTTTGTCTCTCTCTCTATATATATATTTCCTAGTTTCCCTAATGCAAAGTATATATGTAAAGTAACTTCCCCTCTCTATCTATATCCTATTTTCTATGTGATTATTTGATAAATGGTTAATATATATATAGTGTGATATATATGATATGCAATCTAGGATGCAATGGATATATGAATGAATGAATGAATGAGGGTAAATGCAAGTTGTATGTAAGGTGATGCAATGCTCAATGTTAACAAATCCTATATTACCTCATGTACCCCTTACACTATGTCCCTACACATTGCTATGACACTATGTTGACACTATCACTATGACACTGGTTCACATTGATGCATATTGCACTTGGCTTTCCTACATGTTCACTCACTCCTATTCTCTCCATATATATGTTATGTGTGATTAGCTTAGCTTGGTTTGGCTTGTGCTTGTATTTGATTGCTAGACTAGGCTCGGTTAGGCCTAGTGAGACTTGTTAGACTTGTTTGGGTTAGGCTTGACCTAGTTTGACCAGTCTAGTTGACCAGAGTTGACCGAGAGTTGACTTTGATCTAGTTTGACCTAGACAGCATGCAGATGCATAGTAGATTATATTTATCATCCCATGTATACATCTTGACTTGTGTCACTCTAACTAGGAGTCAGGTACCTCATCTCGGACAGTACATTTACTTCAGACATTCAGATACAGGCGAGTACATTCTCTGACCGTTTCATACTTGTCTGGATTTACATTCTTGCTCTAGATTACTGTACTTGATGCTGACACGATTGTTATCACGGATTGGTACTATATGGATCTCCTTTTGGGATGTTATCCCCTTGTATTCACTAGATACATATTGTGATGTGCGTTTCACTTCCATATTGTATTTATTGAATACCTATATCCTTGTATACTCCTTGTGTATATTGTACTCTCAGTATCACATGAGTCCCAGGAATAAACCATTGTACTCTATTGTATAACATTGTACAACTATTGTATAACATTGTACATCTATTGTATAATATTGTACACCCATTGTATAACATTGTACACTATTGTGCAAGATAACGTAACATGAGTGGATCCTTGTGTATTGATTGGGGAGGGGAAGTAGAATTGGTTATGTACTCAAATCCTATTGTACAACATTGTATAACTATTGTATATGTCTATTGTACACCCACGTACAATGGAGTTACCATTGTATTTTCCTAGCCTGTTTACATAACCAGATTGTACTCTAAAATCACATGTTCCTTACAGTTCTTACTTATCATATTTAGATATTTCCTGTTATCAAATTTCTACTGTTTTTCATATATCTTCTTCTTTCAGCGTTTCATGTACCTTACTCTATTGCATGCTTTATATTTCCTAACATGATATGAACTGCGTGAGATATTTTGTGCTCGCTCCAGTCCTGACTGGACCTGTTGAAAATTTTACAGAGGATGATGAGGCACCCTGCACCATTACTTGGAGTTTGCCTAGTTGACACTCGCGACCTGGACCCCAGGGGAGGTTCAGGCAGCTGCTGAGGACGATACCTTGCTTAGTATAGATAGTTTAGACTGTTTTCCTTTTATGATCAGTTGTTGTTCTTGATTCAGAGTTTGTATATTGTAGAGTTGTTGAGACTTGTATTTCATTTATGTTGTACCTCAGTTGAGGATTCCTTATCTATCTCATCGTGCTACATTATACCTTAGATTGTGATTGAGTTGTACCTCTGTGTTGGCCTCCTTATGGAGAGTATTTATATTATGCTAGTTATAGTTTATGACCTAGAACAGCGATCTACCGCCGACACTGCGGCGTAGGCTGGGCGTTGTTACGTTCTCGTACCCTCATAGTGGGTGCGGGTCGTGACACGTTTTTAGTGGTGGCCCATACAGGTCGAGTTTATGTAGTGGTATTCGAACTAGAGTATCACTACAGCCTGCAGTAGGATTAGGATTATTTTTGGAGGTACTCAATCACATTAGGAGAAACTCTTAATCAGTTTCTTTTGTCTAAAATTGTTGCTTATTGACTTCCCTTGAATATAAACTGTCCTCCTTTGAATTTTCGCTTCATTCTCAGAAATTGCTCCTTATTTTGATCTGTTTTCATGATGGTTATGAAGACGATCTCATCGCTTCGGTTCGAGGGATACTATCGAGAGGCTGGCCACCTCTCGTCCTGTTCATCAGGGCCTCGAGACCGCAGCTCCTGTTGTGCCGACTCAGGTTGGCATTTCTGCTACATTGGAGGTGCACCTCTATCTGTACAGAGATTTTCTCCCGTCATTCCTGACTTCTCTCAGCAGCGGTGATTCATGCAGCATCAGCAGCAGACCCAGGGAAACTAGCAGGGCGAGCTATCGTCAGGACAGTCAAGGAAGCACAGACCGTTGGAGATCTAGTTGCAGGTTCCGTTCTTTTGATTTCATTTCCGCAATTGCCTCTTATAGCTATCTTGAAATTCGATTCTCCCTGTTCCTTGTTGATTTATCAATTTTGTCCTGTTGTTTTTGGTGTTATGTTGATTTTCTTCTGAGATAAATCATATGGACTAGGTCACCTAAATCATGGGATCTAGAATCTTCGATGGTCATGTTAGTTGGCATAGTGAGGACATGTAGTCAGATTTTGGATGTATTTCTCGGGTATGGGAATTTAAGGTTTTCGCCTTCGCATGCGGCAATGCAAAATTTTTAAATACCATGAACCTAGAGGTACGTACCTTAGTCAAGGACTCCGTGATTATCGTAGCCGTGCTCACTAGCATAACGAAGATTTTGAGTATCATGATTTTGGACAGACGCATATGATTATCTAACGGTATGTTTG
The DNA here is from genome assembly GCA_029216955.1 of Iris pallida. Lineage (NCBI taxonomy): Eukaryota > Viridiplantae > Streptophyta > Magnoliopsida > Asparagales > Iridaceae > Iris > Iris pallida. Next base: position 122,860 of record JANAVB010000056.1, on the reverse strand, counting down.
AGACCTTGATTGCGGGGTGTTGACTTAGAAGGCCTGCTACCATCTTAATTTCGAGGACGAAATTTTTCTAAGGTGGGTAGGATTGTAACACCCAGTTTTCTAAAATGAGGGTAATTTTGAAATTTTATATTTTAATTTATTTAATTAAGATATTTAAATGATAATATGATTTTTGGTGATTTTAATCATTCTAAAACTATTTTTGAATCATGACTTATGATTTTGGTGTTTGTCTAGTGTAACCTTAGAGCCTAGCCATGTGATTAGGATGTTTGACTAGTACATTTTAGCTTAGAGGGTATTTTGGTCATTTTAGAATTTATTTGAATTTAATATATTTTATTAGAAATTTTTGAATAATTTAATTGAATGGTTGTTTTAAATACTAATTTAGTTATTGCCTTGTGTTTGGTTAGCCTAACCTAGATTGGACCTAACCTAGATGAGTCATGACTAACTTAGTGAGCCACTTTGAGAATTAGATGGGTTGGTTAAGGGGTTAAGTCAAGTTTAGTCATGGTTAAGTGATTTGCAAAGGACTAAGATAGAACCCTTTGTTCTAGGCCATCTATTTCCCTTGATTCAATCCTAGCCATAGGATGAAACCTAAAAACCCTAACCCTAACTTTTATGACCAGCCAAGACCCCCCCCCCCTTGCCTATATAATGTCTCTATGGGGAGTTGTGCCTCTTTCTTTATTAGTTCTTCATTTTCTTAAGGAATAGGTAAGCCTCCATCAAATTTCTTCCTAGTTTAATCAATAGGACTTCTTTTTGATTGGAATTTCTTCCACTATGATCTAACCAATGTTCTCTTGCTGTTCATGGAGAGTATTCTCAAATTTGGGACAATTTGGAGCTTTGGGATTAGCAAGAAGGATCCCCCATTTTGAAGCTTTTTTTGGAGAAGAACACCAATAGGTAACTTCTCATTCTCTCCATGAAATTCTAGTTTTCTTGCATATTTGGACAGCCCTAGGTGTCCCCTAGCCGTAGGTATTGGTTTTGTGTCGATTTGTGTCCGTTTGATGTCCGTATCGGACACGTATCATAATATGTGTGCATGTGTTTGATGTAATGTCACAAAGGATTTTAATTTCGATTTTTGAAAATCTAATTACATGGAATTATAGATCTATGTGTGTGTATTATATTTTGTGAAGACTGATGTGGTTTTCGTGTCGTTTTCGTGTCAAAATCGGGTGCGGACACGCTGCACGACACGCGTGTGCGCTGTCCTGCTACCCGTGTCCTATTTCTCGCTGGACACAGCGTTTCGACACGCGAAACTTGGCATGGAGGTTGGGGCAGTGACTGACAAGTCACTCCCCAAGTTTCATGACACCTCGTTTCGTGTCGGACACGAAAACGAGGCCGCACGGATTTTATACTGTACTGTTTCACGCGAACAGCGGCTCCTGACACGGGCTTCGTGTCCCTCGTGGACACGTTGTGGTGACGTGTCAGGGACACGAACATGTTGCCCTATGTTGGGCGAACATGGGAACACGAGTACGTGTCACGAATCGACTCGTGTCGTGTGCACGAACCCTCGACACGCGTGCACGAGACACTGTTTTGCACTGTGTTCAGTTTCTAATATTCTAGTGTTAATTTCCAGTTTTAATGGTTTAAATTAATGATTAATTATCATTCTAATTCCTAGACATGTTTGTTAGTGTATGTTAGTTTAATTTTAAATATTAGATTAGGTTGTTTGCCATGAAATGTGAGATGGACTCGGGTTGGACTGAATGTTGGATGTTAATTCATATGGTCTTGATTCATCCCCTTTAAACTGATTCGAAGTTGATTCATATTGGTGATGCTTTGGGTTAATTAGTTAATAGATATCAATGATAGTTAACTGACATTCTTCCCATCTACAACTGATTTTGATTTCATTAGTAACTAAATATTGATTCCAGGTTTTCCCTAAAACCTAAGACACCCTTAACCTGTACACACTGATTTCCTAACACTGTTTTTTTTTATTTCCTTTCCCTAGTGATTATTGGTTCTTCTTTTACTAATTTTTGTTTCGAATACTAATTGTCGTATTATTAATCTGAGTTCAGTGTTCAAATTATCTATGGTGTTCAGTCTTCTTCTTTACTGACATTGATGTTAGTTTATGTTGGTGAAGGAAATTGGGTGACTTAGGTTCAAATTGTCTTTGGTTTTGAGTATTGAATCCCCATTTTTCCCAGTTTCCTGATTATTGATTTACTGAGTTCGAATGTAGGTATAACTGACAATTGATTCCTTAAAGAAAATTCCTGTCATATGTGGAATGCTTGACACACATGTGTTTTTCCTGCCACTTGATACCTGATACACACACACATAGGATTGACCCTCACCTTCCTGAACACAGGGACACATTCCCTTAGCCCATATATCATTCACACAGAACTACACTATGAAACTAGTTTCTAAATTAAGTTTGACACCCTCCACACATGCCTACACTCATACACATGCACACATGAACACACAATTTTCCCTCACTGTTGTAAACCTGGGACTTTTCTTCATTTGCCATGCACTGTTAATTCACTGTTAACTGTTTTTGGGGGTTTCTCTATGTGTTAAAACTGAGATATAGTTTGTAATGTTAACTGATATGGTATGGGGTTAATGTAGCATTGAGTTAAGGGGTTTAAATGGGTTGTTTTGTTGTAGACTGAAAACTGAAATCTGGGATTAGCTTTATGGTTGAAACCTGAGAATTAGTATAGGCTGTACTTGAGATGAGTTTTCCCTCATGTTCCTATGACTGAACTGATGTTTCCCTTTTACATATTTACATTCCTGTTCTGTCCATGTATCACCACACAAACACTCCACTATTTTCCATTTTCTGTTAGCACACACACTTTTATTTGACACATGAACACACATGTCTAACTATCACTCACCTTACACACATTCACATACACTAATATTTCCTTTTCCTGTCACAGTCCACTCTTTTTCTTCCCACACAAACACAAGCCTCACACATATTGTTTCACTCACTCTTTAATACACACACACAGTCTTTGTCTCTCTCTCTATATATATATTTCCTAGTTTCCCTAATGCAAAGTATATATGTAATGTAACTTCCCCTCTCTATCTATATCCTATTTTCTATGTGATTATTTGATAAATGGGTAATATATATAGTGTGATATATATGATATGCAATCTAGGATGCAATGTATATATGAATGAATGAATGAATGAGGGTAAATGCAAGTTGTATGTAAGGTGATGCAATGCTCAATGTTAACAAATCCTATATTACCTCATGTACCCCTTACACTATGTCCCTACACATTGCTATGACACTATGTTGACACTATCACTATGACACTGGTTCACATTGATGCATATTGCACTTGGCTTTCCTACATGTTCACTCACTCCTATTCTCTCCATATATATGTTATGTGTGATTAGCTTAGCTTGGTTTGGCTTGTGCTTGTATTTGATTGCTAGACTAGGCTCGGTTAGGCCTAGTGAGACTTGTTAGACTTGTTTGGGTTAGGCTTGACCTAGTTTGACCAGTCTAGTTGACCAGAGTTGACCGAGAGTTGACTTTGGTCTAGTTTGACCTAGACAGCATGCAGATGCATAGTAGATTATATTTATCATCCCATGTATACATCTTGACTTGTGTCGCTCTAACTAGGAGTCAGGTACCTCATCTCGGACAGTACATTTACTTCAGACATTCAGATACAGGCGAGTACATTCTCTGACCGTTTCATACTTGTCTGGATTTACATTCTTGCTCTAGATTACTGTACTTGATGCTGACACGATTGTTATCACGGATTGGTACTATATGGATCTCCTTTTGGGATGTTATCCCCTTGTATTCACTAGATACATATTGTGATGTGCGTTTCACTTCCATATTGTATTTATTGAATACCTATATCCTTGTATACTCCTTGTGCATATTGTACTCTCAGTATCACATGAGTCCCAGGGATAGACCATTGTACTCTATTGTATAACATTGTACAACTATTGTATAACATTGTACATCTATTGTATAATATTGTACACCCATTGTATAACATTGTACACTATTGTGCAAGATAACGTAACATGAGTGGATCCTTGTGTATTGATTGGGGAGGGGGAGTAGAATTGGTTATGTACTCAAATCCTATTGTACAACATTGTATAACTATTGTATATGTCTATTGTACACCCACGTACAATGGAGTTACCATTGCATTTTCCTAGCCCGTTTACATAACCAGATTGTACTCTAAAATCACATGTTCCTTACAGTTCTTACTTATCATATTTAGATATTTCCTGTTATCAAATTTCTACTGTTTTTCATATATCTTCTTCTTTCAGCGTTTCATGTACCTTACTCTATTGCATGCTTTATATTTCATAACATGATATGAACTGCGTGAGATATTTTGTGCTCGCTCCCGTCCTGACTGGACCTGTTGAAAATTTTACAGAGGATGATGAGGCACCCTGCACCCTTACTTGGAGTTTGCCTAGTTGACACTCGCGACCTGGACCCCAGGGGAGGTTCAGGCAGCTGCTGAGGACGATACCTTGCTTAGTATAGATAGTTTAGACTGTTTTCCGTTTATGATCAGTTGTTGTTCTTGATTCAGAGTTTGTATATTGTAGAGTTGTTGAGACTTGTATTTCATTTATGTTGTACCTCAGTTGAGGATTCCTTATCTATCTCATCGTGCTACATTATACCTTAGATTGTGATTGAGTTGTACCTCTGTGTTGGCCTCCTTATGGAGAGTATTTATATTATGCTAGTTATAGTTCATGACCTAGAACAGCAATCTACCGCCGACACTGCGGCGTAGGCTGGGTGTTGTTACGTTCTCGTACCCTCATAGTGGGTGCGGGTCGTGACACCCCGCAAAACTGTCCAAATTTAATACAATTTAAACGGTCAACTTGGTGGCCGGGTTTGATGTATCAAACGATAAAATTAACGGACGAAAATTGACATGAGTGAAGGCGGATATACCGAGATTATGACGGAGCAAAGAAATCGACGATCCAACGGTCGGATCTCCGGGAAAACATGTACAAAGTCGCTGCAACGGAGCGCCGAAACGAACTCGATCCCGCGCGCGTCACGACGGGACGTCGTGCAAAACGAACGAATCGCCTCGACGGCGCGTCCCAGAGGACGGTGGCCGTCAGGGAGAGGCTCGCCTGAGTTCGCCCGGTGGGGGGCCACCCACGGCGGGGGTCGCCGGAGCCACGGCGGCGCGTGGCGGTGCCAGCGCTCGCGCGCGCGCGCTATGGTGTGCGCTGTCGCTGCTGATGGTGGCGGCGCTGCTGCGCGCTATTGGTGGTGGCACGGCGGCCGACCACGACGAGGCGGCGGGGACAGCCAGCCCGGTGAGGCAGGGGCGGTGTGGTGGAGGTGGTGCGGGCTGTGATGGAGGGGGTGGTGGCCGATGATATGATGGTGGTGGTGGCGGTTGTATGGAGGAATGAGGAGGAGGAATGAAGGAGGAGATGGAGCTCGGCCATGGCCGACCACGGCGGAGGCTAGTGGCCGTCGGCCAGGGAGATGATGTGGGGTCGGGCCATGGAATGAGGAGTGGTCGGGTTGAAGCTGCTGTTGAAGTTGTGGTTTTTGTGTGTAGGAAAAAAATAGAAGATAGAGAGAGAGATGATAATGATTGAGAGAGAGAGAAAAAGTTGTCCCACCTAGAAATTAGGGCCGACCACAAAATGAGAGGGCTGTGAGAGTATGGGATGGAGGGAAATCAATGGTTGGGGTTGATTAAGGAAATCAATGGCTAGGAATAAATTAGAGAAAATGGCCAATTCTATGGGAATTAAATAATTAGAAATTCCCAAAAAAATATAGAAAAATATGTAGGGGAGTACCTGATATTTTTTCAAGGGAAAAGAGGCTGAGGGTGGTGATGGAGGGCAACACGAAGCTGGACTGGACTCGGTGGAGCCGGATTGGATCAAAATCAGACATTGTGCAAAAATTGAATTAAAATTAGGCGTTGATGATCATGAGTGAATAAGTAGCACATGGGAATTCCAATAAATGGGACACAAGTGGCGGACGGATAGTAGGCTCAATATGGGCCATGTCCATAGTTGGGGCTGACAAGTTTTGGTCGACAGGGGACCCACAAATCAAGTTGGAAAATAAATGTGATACCGTGGAGTGAAATAAAATCGGGTCACGTGTCAAGAAAGTTGTGCGAATCAAATGGAGCACAAAATGACGTGTCTGAGTGGGACACGAAGGTCATGGGTGACGAGCGTCTCGAGTAGATCATCAATGAGGAGTTGGTTTCAAGAAAATAACTGGTCTTGCGCTCCCAATTAAAAGTCATGGTAACGTGCTGAAAATGATCAAGGAAAAGAGTGGGAAAAAATAAATAACAATCAAATGGTCTAAACCGACCCGAAGTTCAACGAAGCAGAAAGAGTACAAGGGATCAAGTTTGGATGGGACACTATATACCATCATGAAGGTAATCATGTCCACTCCAAAACTCATGAAGAAGATTTCCAGAGTTGAACATCCCTGATACTCCAAATATCAATGGCATAAAAAAGTACACTTACAGATAAATAAATAGAATAAAATATTTATCAAAACCAAATAATCAGAAAAATAAAATAAAATAAAAAAAATTCAACCCGAAATTCAGGGTGCTCACATCTAGTAGGCTGCAGACCACGACCCATAGTATTCATTCACATTTTATATTCTTATTATGGAATGAGATATAGTTTTGCCTTGCCATGATTAGGCACATTACCATAGTCCATATAGCATTTAGGTATTCAAGTTGGGCTGGAGTCCGCTTGATACGTAGCTGGCTTGCTCACGCACTTGTATCCTGAAAAGCGGGTACGGGTCGTGACAATGGCAAAGATGGATTTGATATTGCCGTTAGTGAGCATCTTAAGAAAAAGAATGAGGAGTTAGTCTTGAGTAATAATTTACATGAAACTGTTGTAGGGTTGATTGATTTTATAAAAAGACAACAGTCAGGTAACCTTCCTTATATTTCATTATCGATTTCTGACAAGAGGCCTTTACCCTCTGTTTTGCAGGCCTCTGTTCAAGATCGCTATTAAAGATGTGAAATCGATGCCTAGTTGCATCAAGTGTGCATAGGGTCGAGCCAACGACAAATTAAACAAAGGCGCTGCCTAGGAGGCAACCCATGGGGAGTTTGTTCTGATTCATGCATTTCTATTTTTGTTTATTTTTTCTTTTCTTTGCATTCAGACTTACATTGGTGACAATGTCAGTTTAAGTATAGGGGAGGATTTAAATTATTTTAAGCAGTTTTTTTCTCTCCAAAAAAAAGAATTTTGTTTTTTTTGGTTTTCAATAATTTTTGTTGTGTATGTTAAGGACAAGATTAAACTAAGTTTGAAAAATTCGTAACATGGATGAACAAGTACTCTCTTCAACTTAGAATTGATTAGTCTAGTTATTTTTCTTAATGATGGTAGTGACTAAATTTGGTAGACAAAAGCCAATGAGATTTTGAGCCTTTAGACTGATACATCAGTCTCACTATTTTCTTTGATAGGAGAGATTCTTCCATAGATTTGTTTCTCTAGAACTTGCTTTGATTCTCTTCGAGGTCACATCGACACATGCATACATGAACATGATTAAGGCCATTATTATTATACGCTACTTAAGCCAAATAGCCTACCTTGAAATTATTTTTCCTTTGGATGAACCCCTTTGAGCCTTATTACTTTTATTTTTGTGAACTCACATTACAAGCTTTAATCTAAAAAAAAAATCTTTACCCAAGTCAGAAACCTAGTGGAGCATTGTGATATGTATAGGTGTATAAGAAATAAGTGTGGGGGTATCTGAATTTCTAGTTTGCCTACATATTTTTATTCTCAAATTCTTGAGTTCCATCATGATTCAAAAAAATTATATAAAAAAAAAGAAAATAAAAATAAAAAAAATTAGGAAAAAAGAAAGAACGAAGAAGTAAAAAAAAGTAATGGAGGAAATTACTTTTGATACACATTCATAATTCTTCCTAAAATTCCAATAAAGGGGTATATTGAATGCTTTGATGTCAAATTGAAGAAGCTGCTGAATGGGGTGATTGTATTTATATGTTTTATACATTATGCTCATTTCATGACTAAAAGTACTCATTATTCTTCTATTTTGATTTAGGATGCAGTTAGGGACACTATGTGCAAAATGGAGCTAAACTGTAATTTTGGACAGTTTTGACACCTTTTACCAAAATAAACATAACTTTCTCATCCAAAAATAAATTGAGGTGATTAAAAAGATTTAAAAATCTAAGACAACGATCTACAACTTTCATATTTTGAGATTTTCGAGATTCAGGCTGAATCATGGACGAAATCAGGCTTGAAGTTGAGTCAAAGATGCTATAAGCAAAAATAGATACCAAAATAACTATTTTGCTACTTGTTCTATGACTTAGTTTTTAGGTTTGAGAAGTTGTAACTTTTAGAGGATATGTGTGGAGATATTGTGGGCTTGAAACAACTAATTTAGGGTGTCAAAGGGGTAAAAATCATGAGAAGGAGACACACAACACAATTTTTCTTCTTCTTCTTCTTCTTCTTCAACTTTTCTTTTAAAGTTTTGATGAACATGTACGGCTAAATGTCTTGTTGGTCGAAGGAAACAAAAGCCTTGGAATCAATAAACCTGTGAGATCTAATTTTTTTTTATTTGTTTGATTTATACTTTGAGTTTTGAATATTTTTCTATGCCCATTTTCTTGATTGTTTTGTTTAATTACTAGGAGGCCCACTAGTTTATTATTCATTTTTATCTACTGCTTAATTAGATATTAAATTCGTAATTGTTTGATTTTTCTAATTTGTTAAGCAACCAAGATTTAATAAACTGCTTTGTTTTAATTCATCTTAAGAGAAAAACTTTGACAAAACTAAATGCTTCTGCTTGTGCTTGTGTTGTTTTGATTCATCGTTTTCTTGGTTCTTAAAAAAATGCTAGACTAAATCTTCAGCAGTTGCCTTGGATTATTTAGTAATTAGAGTTAATTAGATTGCTTGTTTTAATTAACGAAGCCTAAGAGAGATAGGAAGATACTTCCAACTGTGAATATTCAAAGTATGAGTTAATTTATGCTTGCCTCAATGATCAATTTAAATATTCTAATGGTGAATGTTGACGGAGACCAATATTTGTTCCTTTTATTTATTTCAGTACTTTAATTATTTTTGGCCGTTTTTAAATTTTCTTTTATCGTATTCAAAACTCCCCCCCACCAGTCCTTGTTCACATAGAATAAAATTGTACTAGTTACTCTCCGTGGGATCGATCCTTGCTTTCACTTCTACATATATTTTTAAGAGTAAAGGTTTTATTTTTGGGTGCTTACGACAGCACACCAGTTATGTATATCATTGATGGTATTGAGGCGTATCAAAGAACGATATGCAACAACTTGAGTGTACTCAGATTCAAGGAATGATGATCGTGACAATATTATTGCCGAAATAAATTTTGTACTTTGGGATCTTGATAGTAATGAATGAATGGATGACTCGATAAGGTGAACTTGAAGTTTGTATAAATGGATACTACTCGAATTATGCGAAACGAAAACATTGATGGATTTGATGGACATTTATGTGAGGATTATATGACTCAGAGAAGTATAGTAAATGAACTTGCGGTTGTGCGATGAGATAGATGCATGAAATTAAGGACTAGTAGGATTGGGATCAGAGGAAAGTCAAAATGGACGAATGTATGATTGAGATTTTATGACTCCGAATTAGAATCGATATAGCTACTTGTGATCGGCAGATTATGGCTTGTTATTTTGTAATCGAGGTATATGAATTTGGATTGATAGGTCTATTGAACAAGTTGAGGATTGTGAGTTTGAGAGTTGTGAGATTTTGCGTCACTGAAATGCATGTAATCGAGGATGATCGATAATGTATTTAATCTAGGAATGGCTTTGCTTAATGACTCAGACTCTTTGGACTAAAAGTTACGAATTTGGATAGGATAAATCTATCCTCAAAGTTTAGAAGTCGGAATGATGTGAGCTTGGGTAGGAAACCATATACTATCGACTATGGTTTGACCTTAGAATTGGGGGGTAAGTATTTTGATATCATTTTTTTTTTGGAAATGGTGATCCCAACACTGACTTTGACTTTAGCCTAGTGAAGATAGCCTAGCGGTTAACCAGACGTCCCTGTGCGGATAGAGAGAATTGTGCGATCGATCCAAGTAAGAGTTGCCTGGGTAGATTATAGAGGTGGGATAGCTAGCTATAAAATTGAGACTTGGAAGTTGGACAAGTGATCTTAGAATATTTTGAATGACTAATAGGATTAGATTGAATAATGAAATTAGATATTGATATTGGTTGACAGGATGATTCAATTATGTGTGATCGGATTCTTTACTACGAAGCTTGGTTGAAATGCATATATTTCGGGGACGCATAAAATATATGCACGATCCAACACAAGTGGTATGATGAATCCAAATAAAACTGAAGGGAGGATCGAGATGTGATTAAAAAAAATTGTGAAATTGTATCCTAAGGAAATATTGATGAAAGGATTGACTGCATGAGTTATCATATGTTGCTTGAACAAATCAAATTTTTGGATCGAATTTTGAGTAAAGAAGAAAGTTGGTAATCGAAAATAAATTAGTGTGTCGATAGAATCGAATGTGTTTCGAGGATTGATTGTTAGAAAGTTTAGTTGGTTATATTTGAAATATATTATTGTGATTAAGATTGCAGGATGAGTGAAATCGAGTTGTGCATGGTATGAAATTCCTATTTTGATTGGTTGTTTTATGAGTTTAGAAATATTCGGGAGATAGAACGTAGATGGTGCAAATGATGATGTTGGAGATAGTGAAATCTATTAGCAAAAATTTAGTATCAATGCGCACGATAGTGTTTAAGGCATTATTGTAGTCGGGTTTGGAAGATCGGTTGGGAAAATTCCGTTGAAATCTTAAAATATTTCGTTCCTTAATTTGGTTAGAGGGTGACAATGGATTTCGACTATGAGATGATAAATACTTGAGTGGGTAATTTTGGGATTATGAGATGTTTGAGGATTTCACTCGGGTGGGTTTGACTAGTTGTCCGTGTGTGCGACGAGTATGGTTGCCCCATGTTTTGAGATACAGCAATACCAAAGTACATTATGGGTAGAGACCAAAATTGATGATCTATGTTACAAAATAGTTTTATTTTCTAGAATGACTTAGTTGTTCAGTGAAATTGACTAAGGCGTGGGGTGCTACTCTGATGGATGAAGTGCATAGGAAGTGTGTTTGAAAGATTTAAAGTATGTCAGGTGAGTTTGAGTTGAATATGAGTCATAGACTCGACGAGGGTGTACTCAGTTAGTTTCGAGGAAAAAACTTGTTCTGAGTGGTGTATTATGTAGTGCCTTGCCCCACTCAGGTCAACCGGATGAATTGAAATGCAACGACGATTGGACTTGGCTACACAATGGCTTGCTCCAAGTCCCGTTCTACCGAGGCAACTCCTCGCTCAGGTGGGTGGCTTCGATAAACTTGCCTCATGCCCTTTACAGTAATAAATGGAAGTTTTCACTTGCACTGAGTAGGCACGTTAATAAAAGAGATGAACCAACATAGCTAAGATAATAATCCCATTGAGTCAAATTTATGTATAGAACATCAAAATATCAACTTGAGGCTTAGATATCTCCCCATGAAGTCTTTTCAAAGTTGGCATTGGGTCCTTCGACCGCACGATAGAGTTAAGTAGAATTTTGCCACGGGTTATCGACTTGATGTTATAGCAGGCATATTTGTACGTTCCCACCACCTTAAAGCTCTTCATATAGAGTATGACTTGGTTAGGAGTGTTGCACGAAACACGGTTGGTTTATGGCACGGAATAATACGGTTGGTTCAAGTTGAGTAGCGTGATCAGGACTATCAAGTAGTCATTCTTGAGTTTAGGTTGAAGGTATGGAAAACATGGAAGTGTTCGGTACTGTAGGTCATCGAGGCAGACCCTACTTTGGGAATTGCTTGAAAGTACGAAAGTAGAATATAAGAATTTGTATAAAGCAGGATGAGTTGAGTTGGGTCTTGTATTGTTATTGGACAACTTATGCACAAGGTATTTGTTCCTCGAACGATCGTCGGGGCACCAGGTTTTTGTTGGCCTATGAGGAATAGGTATCGCAGGCCTTCAGTAGACATGCAGCTGACCCCTGAAGAGCGTGTTGCAGATACGAGTATTTTGGAACCTTCGAGGTAGATTGTGCCTCTTACATGAAGAATTTTCATCTTATATTTAGTCCAAGATGGCTTGTGGTGCTAGTGACTCTTATATAGTTTGAGTCATCTTGATAGAGGCAATCTGTGTACATGCCTTATAATGAGTCAAAAAGTGTGCACGGCATAAATTAGTCAAAAAGTGTGGGCACGGCACGAATGAGTCAAGAAGTATATGCACAGCACAAAGGAGTCAAGAAATGGGTATAAAGTATACAACACAAGATTTGGAGCCTAAGATTTGGCTAAAGCAGAAACACATGCTTCGGCATGAGATGTGGTACATGATGAAATGGAGGAAGGCCATATGGCGAGTATTGAGTAATTTGTACTAAGTTGTAAGGCACGGCCTCGATGTTATTATACGAATGGGTTTCAGGGCACGTTAATGTCGTTGCATCACAGAGTATACCAGGACTATGTCTTATAACTGATCCTAAGACAAGATTTGAAAGACCAGAAAGAATAAATTATACTCACTAAAATAACGTGTTGTGGATTTGTATGGGTGGGCGAGGGGCTCACTCACCAGTATGGTTGTGTACTGACAACCTACCAGTTTTCATGTGCAGGTTACAGGTACCTGCTCGTTCGAGGCCGAGCTCGCTTGAACGTGCTGAGGCATAGAGTTCCTTGGCATTTCGAGGCATACGACCGCATTCAATACTTCACCTATATAGGACGTAATGTACCGACATCGCCTTCTTCCAGCTGTATGCCTCACCTATATGGGACATAATTTATGGACATCGCCTTCTTCTAGCTGTATTCAGAAGAGTTTGTGAGCTTGAGTGAATGTAACCTTGGCCTTGTGCCCCATTTGTAAATCCATTGTATTATTAATAAATTTGATTTTGTTTTCTGTACATTTTGTGTTATTCAACTTCTCTGTTTGGCACTACAGTACGATAACCCCATCGCAAGCTACTGTTATCGGCCATTTTGGAATCTACCTTGTGCGAGCACAACCTAAGCTCGTGCGGCATCATGCCCTAGCAAGGATGATCGATTCTTTGGTACCTGGGCGTGACAGTTTGAATCTGGAGGATGGATGTACTCACGTACTCGTAGACATATTGAATTATGCAAGCAAGATTGGTAGGATGGCAATTTTAGCTTCTCACTTTCCATGGGCATATTGAGTTAGTAAGGACAGACATTACCGCCATATATATTTATTTATTGCAGGAGGGTCTCATACCAATTAGTATCATCAACAATATAAAAGAAATGTTCTAACTTCGTTGGAATGTGAGGGGTACACGTGATCAGATGAAATAAATTATGTAGAATAAAGGTAGAAGGGACTGGCCTACAATTCCATATGGAACTTAGAGAGACGACCAATTTCAAGATATTGTGGACATCTCTAAACCGGAAAACCTTATGGTTGTAGTGGCTTTGGGAGCGATACCTGACTCAATCCAACTTTTTGGTTTAGAGGGCAGATAAAAACCTCTCAATTACCTTTAAAGCTATCCTGAATCCTCATTTCCGTTAAAACATAAGATAACTCAAATTATTGCCAACGGAGAAGGAACTAGCCTCTAGTTTGACCCCTAGTTATACCACAACCACCCCCATTGACTTGCTAGGATTTTCTATTTTTGAGAATGTTTGAAAATGAGGAACCACTATGTCCCATTATCTAAAAGGGAGCGTGGAGCCCAACTATTATTGACCGGTCAGGTGGCTATTAGCTGATGAAATTAGAGGGTAGAAATATTCAAAGAAGTAGAAGATGATCACTAGATCTTGGAGGGTTTCCCAACAGGGGATTTCAATTTCATGGTCAGGTATGATGGCATTAGATATCGAAACACAGAGGACGACTGGGCAGGAATAGTTTGGGTAAAAGGTGTTGCAATAAAAAAAATTATATGTACAAGGTGGTCTAAATTTTTTTGGAGTTTTTACTTGGCCATAATAAAGTTTTATCTCATATTGGAAAAACTCCAAGTGAGTAAGTCAATAAATAGCTATGATTTCTTCTGAGGTATAAACATGGGTATGGCGGCCCATGTGGTTGCCATGGTGGGGGAAAGAGGGCTAAGTTTAAACCCTCAAAAGAAAATATTTATCTTTTTGTCGCAATCTTTGGAAAATTCCCACAGGCGCTAAATCCCGTAGGGACTTAGCGACTTGAACTCAGGCTCGGGCTTGGGTGAAGGGAACTAAGTGGTGGTTTAATCTACATGAGTTACTGTACGAGTTGTTGTGCAATTTTTTTGCGGTTGCTGCATGTGAGCAGCAGATGCTGCATAATCTGCACATCTACACAGCAGCACAACTGCACTATTGCAAGTCAAAAAATCATGGAAGGTTATCAATTTAGATTTGTCTAAAAATTTTTGGTATTCGATCTTAAATTGTAATATTTCCAAATTGTAGGGTAATGACCAGGTTAGGTTAGGGTTTTTTGACCTTTCCGTTTATATAGTCTCTTTGTTGCCCTACTGAAAGACATGAATATAAGAGAAGCAGTTGCCGCTACCCATCAAAGGAGTTCCATGCATGGAGTTCGTTATTCAAGCTCAAAACAGAGTTGACAAGGAAGCGTTCTAGAAGTTCATCACGTGAACTTGCTAGTTCCTGGGAGTCGATCATCAAGAGTGGATGACTCTTTCTTTGGGCAATAATGGTCTTCATCACTCGAGCAGTAGTTTATTTTTCTATCTTTAATTTCTTGTTAATAGTTTTTCCACATTGTAGGAATTAGGACTGCAAAAAGAAGAACTGATTTAATTTTATAGCCTTCTTATTTGTAAGTGTCAATTTAGTTCGTAATCGTCTTTCTTTTTTAGATTAACATTGGAGTCAGGTTCAACCATGATTTTCAATATCTAACGGTCTAGAGGATCATGATGTGATTTTTAACATTTCATAGTTATGCATCCTTCTTTAAGCCTCGGTAATAACACAAACTTCTAGCAGAAGAGACAATAGCAAACTTTGGAATCTAGGAAGTGATTTGAACCGCTTGTGAAGCTATGCTATATAGAGTAGGGACCACCTATTCTTCGACTATCCTATGGCCTAGAAAGTGTGGTTAGCGATCAGAAACCAATTTGAGTTGATAGGGGACGAGACTCTACCTGCAAACATAAATAGATACGATTTTCTCCATAAGGACCAAGGGTTCCATGTGCTAAAGATTGCTCTAGTCACTGCAGTTTGGCACAAATAGTGTAAAAAACAAGTTGGATTTTTGAAGGCATGATAACAGATGTACATATGAGGGATTCAGGGAACAAAAATACCTAATAAATCGAGGGAGAGAACTGAAAACCAGACTGTGGCTGACATATTCCCCTGTTGGTCCTAGCCCCCTGCTAGCGTCGGGTGTAACTATCATATTTCCAAAATAAGAATATTTTTGTCTTTTCTTATTTTCAACCCATTTAAATTATATTTTATACTAATTGTAATGATGGGAGTTTATTTTTCTATGATAAGAATTGTTTCATACAATTAGATATTTGATCTTGTTGGTTGCTAGTTTTTAGCTACTAGTTACACTAGTTGTTAGTAAACCTAAATAGAACCAACTAGACTTGTCATGACACCATTAGTGAACCCATTAGTTGGTCATGTTATACCCAAATTAATTAGAGAGCAATGAGCAAAATAAACCCTTCTTTTAGATAATAGAACATTCCCTAATTAAACCCCTTCATAAAATAAACCCTTTATGACTAATTGTGAGGGCTTATTAGACACATTGCATGGCATTGAGGGTGAGGGTTGATGGCTGGTCATATACCCTATAAAATCCCTTATTGAATTTATTTATTAGCCTCCACAAACCCTAGTTTGCCTCCTCTTTATTCCTTCTTCATTTGAGAAGAAGAACCAACTCCACCATCCCCAAAATCAATTCCCAACACATTTCTAGTGTCATCCTAAGGAGGCTAGAGCTTAGACTAGCAAGGAGGAAGCATTGGAAGGAGTGGAGCTTGAAGGAGGTGTCCACTCTTGAAGGTTGTGTCCACTTGTGTCCACTAGTGCCATTTTATTAGGAATCCATCTCCCAATAGGTAAATCTAAATTTAACCCTTGTAATTATTTCTAATTAGTATCATTAGTCATTTAGGGACCACCCATGCATTAGGACTACCTATGGGGATAAGCTTGAGCTTCATTTGACCCATCTCGAGACTTTTACAATGAGTTTTTGTACCATTCTTGGAAAAATTCGAGAATGGTACACCAAGTGTTTATCATTAGGTAACCTAATTATGTTAGTTAGAGCGTTGTGAAGCTAGCTACGTGTCCACAATTGGATATGGTAGGACACAGGATCAATTTTGGATTTTTGGACCTCCTACACATGTTGTGCCCATGATCTATCTCATATGGCACTTGACACTAGCCTAATGGCTCAATAATTAGGTGTGTCTACCTATTTGAGGCTTGCCCATGAAATTTGGAAGGATTCAGACAAGATTTGATAAAGTATCTTGGGCGTATCTAAAGCATGTGCACTAAGTGTTCGACACATGTCCCGAAGGGATTTTCTTGTCCTTTTTGAGTTATATTTTTGGGTACGTGTCCGAAATAAGATACATGGCGTGGTCTCATGATATCTCATAAAACGCACGATTAGATTTGACAATATATATATATATATATATATATATATATATATATATATATATATATATATATATATATATATATATATATTAATTAATGTATATATTAATATATATATATATATATTAATATATACATTAATATATATATATATATATATATATATATTAAAAAATAAAATAAAAATATATATATATTAATTAATATATATATATATATATAAATTAATATATATATATATATATATATTTAATTTTTATATATATATATATTTTATATATATATATATATATATATATATATATATATATATATATAAAATATATATATATATATATATATATATATATATATATATATATATATATATATATATATATATATCAAAAGATACTCATGTATTATATACACCTAGCTAATATCCTTATTCATATATGTATGAATCAGGATAGTAGTATATTTGTGTGTGTATATATATATATATATATATGTATATATATATATATATATATATATAAAAAAAAAATATATATATATATATATATGTATATATATATATATATATATACATATATATATATATATATATATATATATATATATATATATATATATCACTAAGTGTTCGACACATGTCCCGAAGGGATTTTCTTGTCCTTTTTGAGTTATATTTTTGGGTACGTGTCCAAAATAAGATACATGGCATGGTCTCATGATATCTCATAAAACGCACGATTAGATTTGACAATACATATACATATATATATATATATATATATATATATATATATATATATATATATATATATATATATATATATATATATATATATATATATATATATATATATATATATATATATATCAAAAGATACTCATGTATTATATACACCTAGCTAATATCCTTATTCATATATGTATGAATCAGGATAGTAGTATATTTGTGTGTGTGTGTGTGTATATATGAATAAGGATATTAGCTAGGTGTAAATAAGGATATTAGCTAGGTGTATATAATACATGAGTATCTTTTGATATATATATATATATATATATATATATATATATATATATATATATATATATATATATATATATATATATATATATATATATATATATATATATATATATATATATATATATATATATATTTGTTAAAGAAAACCCCCTCGTTTATTAAAGGCGGCTCAAAAACCGTCGACAAACCGAATACAAGGTGCAAAATGCCGAAGCCTATACAGGTATATCGCAAAAAAAGGAGGGGGAAAGCAAAACAATCGCTAGGGACTAGGGGAGCACCGACAAGAATGCTCTCGAACTGTGGGAACACAGGGTGCTCCGCTTACGGCATTAGCGAGTTACTTCTCGTAGGATCTGGTCTGCCGAGAATTGGTGACCTTCGAATCTCGCCTTGTTGCGATTCTTCCAAATGAACCAAGTAGCGGCCGCTGCGACGATCTGGTAGCCATGGAAAGCAGAACCCCAGGAGTCTAGGAGATCGTGGAAGCGTCCACCGACCTGCTCGATGCTGAATAGGTGGTTAAGGGTAGTCCAAGTCCTGTCTAGCAGCGTCCCCTGGCGGAATATGTGATCGATAGTCTCCGTCTGATGCTCGGAGCAGCAGGAGCAAGCAGACGCTATGCTAATCCCGATGGTGTTAAGGATGTCGTCTGTCGGTAGTTTCTTCCTGATGAATCTCCACACAAGGATGGACCACTTTTTAGGGATACAGGAGTGCCAATAGTGTGCTATGGGAAGGTACGGCTGATCAGCGCCCTGGATAGCGATCCTCACCGACCTCACCAAGAATGCCCTTGACGCCTCGAGTGACTACCTCAACGCATCCTTCTCGTCACTGATACGTAACCCTCTTTCGTGGATGCCATCGGCCACATCGATACCTGACCACCGAAGAACCTGGTCCCAGTTCCAGTCGCCGGTGGAGGGGTTCCACAAGTCTCTGATCCTATAATCTCCCAGGGTCTCCGTAAGACTCGGGATCATGCTGTCTCCAACCTATCGCTCAAGGAATGGGTTTAAGTTGCCCTTTCCCAACTGAAGACGCATCGCAGGCTCGGCCAGGTCACGGCCGATAAGGATGCGGCACCAAGCCGCTGAGGATCTGAAGTTGTGTATGGCCATAGTGGGGTGGATGTCTTTGAAGTATCTGGCTTTCGAGAACCTGCTCCATAAGTTGTTGCTCGTACGGAATTTCCACCACAGTTTCATCGAGAATGCTTTAACAATGTGAGAGAGTTTGGTGAATCCCAGTCCCCCCTCGCCTGTCGGGTGAGCCATAGAATCCCAGCTAGCCCAGTGATGCTTATCCTGGCCGTTGCTATGCCCCCAAAAGAAATTATAAAAGATATGTTCGATCGAGGAAAGAACCTTGATGGGCGGCGAGCATACCGCTAGTGTGTGGATGGGGATGGAGGATGGCACGTGATTGATGAAGATCATTTTATCGCACATGGATAAGGTGGCATTGTGCCACCCTTCCAGTTTCTTCCGGATTCTGGTGATTAAGTCCTCGAAAATACGAACGTTGGATTTCCCATACACTAACGGGCATCCGAGATAGTTGAACGGGGGCTTAGCAACTGAGAAGGAAGTTAATTTGGAGAGGTTATTGGCGTGGTCTCTATTGGTTTTGTGGTGGACGTAGATAACGCTCTTGGAATGATTGATTTTTTTGGCCGAAGCATATAGCGTATCTCATCAGGGTATTGTGGACCACCGCTACTGCGCCTTCATCTCCACAGGAGAAGATGAGTAGGTCGTCAGCGAAAGCCAAATGGGTGATGATAGGGCAGCCACTGGATGTATGATAATGCTGGAAGTTGGGAGTGTTGACCATATTGTTAAGGTTCCTACTCAGAGCATCAGCCGCTATGATGAAGACTGTGGAGGAAAGTGGGTCGCCTTGTCTCTCCCCACGGTAGGATTTAAAAAAGCCATCGGCGTGGCCATTGATGACCGTGGAGAACCACGAGTTGCTGATGGATCTCCAAACGATATTGGTCCAATTTTCTGAAAATCTGAAAGCTCTGAAAACCCAGATCATGAATTGTCAATCCAGTCTGTCATAAGCTTTCTCTATGTCGATTTTAACGACAATGTTGCCTCCCTTCACCGAAAATTTCATGCAGGTGATTAACTCTTGGGCCAGCATAATATTGTCCTGGATGTTCC
The DNA here is from genome assembly GCA_029216955.1 of Iris pallida. Taxonomy (NCBI): domain Eukaryota; kingdom Viridiplantae; phylum Streptophyta; class Magnoliopsida; order Asparagales; family Iridaceae; genus Iris; species Iris pallida. The sequence continues at coordinate 102,744 of JANAVB010000056.1, read as the reverse complement.
TCCCACAAACAAACCCACTTTGCTCCTCCAAAATGATCTTAGGGAGAATACCAGCCATTCTGGTCGCGATGACCTTGGATATGATCTTGTTGATGAAGTTGCAAAGACTGATAGGTCGAAAGTCTCGGAAGAACTCCGGGTTATCTTTTTTTGGGATTAGGATCAGGTTGGCACTGGAAATGGCTTTAGGGTATTTAGCGTCGCCACTTCGGCGATGTCTTGCTTGATAATATCCCAGCATGTACAGAAGAATACCCCCGAAAACCCGTTCGGACCAGGTGCACTGTGCTCGTTCAGGGCCCACACGGCATCTTTAACCTCCTGAACTGAGGAAAGGCGGTTCAACTGGGCATTGTTGGTGTCGTTAATGAGGACAGGGATTTGGTCAAGGAAATATCTATCTTTGTGAACCATTTCTTTGGTGAATAGATTGGAATGGAAGTCTGTGGTTGCCTCGTGGATGCACTTTTGGTCGGTAATGATGTTTCTATTATCATCGACTGTCCGGTGAATCGAGAGCTTTTGTCTGCGCCCGTTAACGCAGGCGTGAAAGTACTTCGAGTTTTTGTCTCCCTCGCTGTCCCATTTCAACCTCGCTTTCTGTTTCCAGAAATCGGTCTCTACTTTGATCCTGAATTTAAGCATAGCCTTAGTGACGTTTAGGGCCCTTCTAACCGTTAAGGAGCGATCCGTGACGACCCGAGCCTCGGCCCGGGTGACATCATCCTCGGCGACACGAACGGCTTGAAAGATATCTCCGTAGACGAGCTTGCTCTAGACGGACAAGGTTTTCCTGGTGGCTTTAAGCTTGTTGCTCATCCGAACTAGGGGGTTGGGGGAGTCTTCGCGGTTCCAAGCTTCCGCAGCGATGCCCATAAAATGGGGATGCCCGGTCCAGAAGTCGAGGAATTGGAAGTTCTTTTTGGATGAGTTAGTCTTGTTTTTGATCTCAACTAACAGGGGAGTGTGGTCCGATTCTGTGGAGTTTAGGTGGGACAGATTGGTGGTGAACCCCATTCTGTGCCAGAAGGCGTTTGTGAGGGCTCTGTCTAGCCTTGAGTATTGACGACGGTCACCATCCTGCATGTTGCACCAGGTGAATACGTTGCTAGTGAGCTGGAGAGTGGTTAGGTGGGCATTGAAGATGAAGTTGTTGAAGTCAAGCATGGCCGTCGCGGGGGGGGGCTCCTGTTTTCTCTGCGCTGCAGGTGATCGCGTTGAAGACCCCAATACAAAGCCAAGGGGAGTTGGTGTGGAGGAGATGGATGTCAAGGAGGTCGTCATAAAATTGTTTCCTCTCCGCAACATCGCAGCTGCCGTGGACCGCTGAAAGGATGGTACGGTTGGGAAGTCTTGGGTGTTCTAGCCAACATGAGAGGGCCTGTCGGGAGTCCTGGATGACTCCCAATTTGACATCCTTCGTGCAGAGGATCCAAATATCGTGTCTGCCAGCTATGGCCATAGGAAGGCCCAGTTGTAGTTGGATTGATTTTAATCTTTTGGGGAGGATTTTGGGTTCTAGGATGATAAGGATGTCTATCTTGTAGATTTTTCGCAAATTGGTTATTCTTCTTAACGTCGGTTTGTTCGCCAGACCGCAGACATTCTAGGATAGGATGTTAAGCATTAAGGATGTTGTGGGGTGTTTTTTCTGCCTGGCGACAGATCTGGTGGTTACTACGGGTCCGAGGTTGGCATTGGCTTCACTCGAGGTGTAAGGTCCCGCCTCCGTTGGGAGGGTGATCGTTACATGATTGCTCCTGCGGGGTCTATTGCTAATTGACCGATTCTCCGGCAGAGTCCAGGATGGGGTTCTCTGGTGGGATGATTATGGAGTCACTGGTGCTCCCTGTCAGAAGGTTGGTTTGCTGGAGAGGGAATCCCGCGGCAAGGACCTGGAGCCCTCTCTCAACTAGGTCTGTCCCTAGAATGGCTAGGGCCTCTACCACAGGGTCTTCACTGGTGAGCTATTGATTAGCTTCGGTGATGTCGGTGAGCTATTCTACACCTACTGGATTAGATGGAATCTCGGTGAGCGCACGGTCGGCTGGGGGGAGAGGCTATCTCCCCGGGGTCTTCCGCCTCCTCTGAATCAAGGGCATCGAATTGGTTGGATAGGGTGAGAGCTTGGGTACTGTGGGGGACCAGTGCTTTGTTGAAAGATTTGCTTCTGTCAAACGAGGCGCCGACGGAGCAGAATCAAGTGTGCGAATTTTGAACGGGTAGGAGAGGTGGCTTGGGTGTCCTCTCCTCAGTTGGCTCGCCGTCTTTCCTGGGTGGTTTCTTTTTTAGTTCTGGATGAAGTCGGTAGCAGTGCTTCGGGAGATGACCTCTTAAGTGGTAGTGGTTACAGAACATGATGTGGTTATCGTAGAAGATTTGTTGGGTGTGGGTTCGGTTGCCCAGCTCGATGTTGATAAAATTGGGTGGTTCGGTGGTGAGGTCGAGTTCCACGCAGATTTTGGTACAGTAGGCTTTGTTGAGGTTGTTGGTCTCAGGGGATGAGGCCACATACGTGCCGAAAGAGTTGACGATACGCCTGAGAGCCGCTGGGACGAAGCAGATGAGGGGCAGGTTAGGCAGAGTGATCGAGGTGGCGACTGTCGCTGAGTCTTCTTTAGTGCTAAAGCTCACTGACCACTTGATGATTTTTATCTGATGGGAATCAATCCTGCACGTTCCTTTGGACCAGACCGTCTTATGGTCTACGTCGGATGAGAGGTGAAGATGAATGTATTTGGGATCAAGGGGGGCTACCCAGTAATCTGAAGTGGGCCTCCAGCTTGCTATCGTCTCTTGCACCCGTAGGAGCTTTGGACATCCGGAAGAAAATTTGAGGATGAAAGTGTGGGGGAATAACTTCGATAGTGAGGACAACTCCATGTCGGTGAAAGGAATCGATGGCACCAGTGACTCCTGAGAGTACTTAATATCCGGAAGATTGAAGTCTGGGACGAGAGGCGCCTTGGAAGACTCCAGGTCCGGACGAAGAATTGATGCGAATGTCAGCAGAGAGGGGACGACCGGGAAAGGGATGAGGGAGAAGCCACTGGAAGGCAGGGGGGCGGAGGGTGTTGTGATCTGCTCGGGGCGGAGGGTGTTGTCTGAGAGGGCTTCCTGGAGAATGCGCTCTGTTTGGGGGACAGTCGTTGGAGACCTCCCTGGAGTGGGGCCCGCTCCGCCTTCAGAGGACGGCACCACTGGTGGACCAATAGCGACAGGAGAAGGGGGAGCAGGAACCAATGGGGCGGTGGTTGGAATAATAGAAGGTATAGGAGGGGATTGGGGCCTCTCAGGGGATAAGGGTAGGGACAAGAGGGAGGCCGGGGGCCTTAGAGGGGAGACCAGGGGCAGGAGGAGTGGGGGGGATGAATGTATGAGTGGGTTGAATTGGATGGGTTTCAAAAAATGCGGAGAGCGCAGAGGACGGGGCGAAAGAAGGATCGGTGTAGGTGGGGGAGGTGGAGAGTGGAGAGGATTGGAGGAGAGGAAGATTGGCGTAGTGGGGGTACTGTGCGTGGGGGTCGAACAAGGGGGAGGGCCTACCTGATGGAGAGGGGATGAAGGAGTAGGAGTACGCGGATGGGTGGCCAGGCGCGTAAAGGCTAGTGGACGAATCTGGCGCGGAAGAGACAAATTTAGGGGGGGCACCACCTGAGGGCTGGGCGTAGAAGCCGGAGATAGAACCTGGCTCGTAAAATGCTGAGTAGGGGAGGGTCCCACCCGTGAGCTGCGTACTAGCACCTTGAGCGTAAAATCCATAAATGGAGTGGGACCCACCATTGTATGCTGCAGGTGAAGGAGAATTATGCGCAGCTAGCAATGAATTAGGGTGGCCCACCGCGTTGAGTAGGTACACAGACCCGTTCACGTGGTGCCATAAGGAGAGGCCCCCAATGCCTGCACCGCAGGTGGGCGACTCTCCCGATGAGAAGGCCCCCATGCCTGCACTGCAGGTGGGCGACTCTCCCGAGGAGACAGCTGCTTCGTTCGAAATTCGAAAAGAAGTGGAAGAGGGCATGTGGGCGAAGGGGAACTAGAGAGGGGGATGGGGGCTGCTGGCATAGTTGGGTGCTGGGATCCCGGCCAAAGCAGACGTGGGAGCGGAGAACACAGACGCGGTTGATGGGGCGAAGGGAACACGAGATGGCGGAGGATTGCAAGCAGCGGACCTGGTGTCTACAAGGGGGAGGAACGGTGAGATTGGGAGGGCTGCCTGAGAACCGGGCACCGGAGAGTGGATGGGGTGAGGACTGGAAGGAGGAAGAGCAGATGGGGAGTGGGGGGTAGAGCGTGATGAGAGGGGGAACGAGGGGGTTAGAGTTGCCTAAACAACTCCACGCAGCCTACCGGCCAAGGCTGAGCCATCGGAGCCACCGGGAGAGAGCCGGGGAAGGGAAGCCCTAGGGCTTCACGGGAAGGGAAGGGGGGAGAGCTCAGAAGGAGGAAGAAGAACCATCTTTCTGTATATCAAATATATATATATATATATATATATATATATATATATATATATATATATATTTGATATACATATATATATATTTGATATATATATATATATATATATATATATATATATATATATATATTGTTATTGTCGGGAACGCCGGGGCACGCTTTTCGATGGAAAAAACAGAAACTGAAACAGTTGTAAAGACAATGTTTCAAATGCAATTCCTTAAAGAAGGTTTTGCAACAGAGATCCAGAAGGATTATGCAAATTACGAGATCTAAAAAGATATCGTAATTCACGAATAATCTAAAGAGATTTTCGTGATCGTAGCAATCTGGCAGTAGTGCCTTCTAAAAAGAAGATACTGATAGAAATGCTAAAGGCAACAGAAGGGTGACAGGCGAGAAGATGGAATTGTTGGGGCGAATTATCACCGTTGCTCAAAGCTTTATTCGCCCTCTGCGAACAGCTTCCAGGAACCAGCAAGGTTGACGAAAAACCTTGGAACACTCCTGCTCTTCTGACTCCTCGGAAGACGGCGAACTCCTCTGGCAATGGCTCTACTCTTCTCTCTCTGTTTCTGAAATAACAGAACCCACGCGCTAGTGTTTGTGTTAAAAAACACGCTCACTACTCTGTTGTGTTAAAGAACACTTAGAGTTTTCTTTTCTCTCTGGAATTCTGATTTTTCCCAACCCTGAGAGAGAGGAGAGAACCTGCATATATAGCCCACGGGGCGGTTGCCAAGCAGTTGCCTGAACTTCAGGGTAGTGGCTGAACCACTCCTGAATGTACAGCAACTGCTGCAACCGTTCCCGCTCTAATATGCAGCCAGCCACACGCACACTACGCACTCTACGCACATTGCGCACTCTGCGCACACTGCGCACTCTACGTACGCTGCGCACTCTACGCACGCTGCGTACGCTGCGCACACTGCGCGTACTGGGCGTACTGGCTGCGTACTGGGCTGCGTAACTGGGCGCGCGTAACGGGCCGCACAACGTGGTCGCACAAATGGCTCGCGCAACGAGCGCAACTTAAGCGCACTATGCGCCTAGCGACGATGCTGACGTGCTAAGTGCAAAGTGCGCCAACAAAATGCCACATTACGCCTCATGAGCCCTTGAGCCCGAGTCCGAGCCCGAGTCCGAGTCCGAGTCCGAGTCGCTAAGCTCCTACGGAGCTTAGCTCCATGGAAATAAATTTCCAAGAGCAAAAAGCTTACAGCTTCTTAATTGTTGATTAAGCCTTTATACCATTAATAATTAATCCCACATGGCACACACCCATGTGCACTACATGTGCATCTCCATAAAGAGTAAAGACTCATATATATGGAGATACACATTCCTTTCTAGCCGATGTGGGACTAAAAACCAAAAACCAAAGGCTAAAAACCCAACAATCCCCCACATATCTCTATATATATGAGTACGAGTGTTCCCCACAGTAACTGTCCATTATGCTTTTAGGATAGATGCCACTTAAGACTTGAATCTTCCCACGTGAGTCAAAAATCAAACTATAATACAAGAATGGACTAAGCCTTGAATTCTGCATCATAGCTGAAATTCTTTCCACTCACATAATGTAGTTACATGTGCTTCTGGCTGCACATTTAAGGCCGTGTGCCAGCCTGGTTTCAGTGTATAATATTGGGCGTCTACAAGTTTACCCTCAAGAGACGGCCTGATATCTCTTTGTCCATACACTATAGGTGAGTTCTTTATTAAAGAGACATGGCATGAAGCGTCCAACGCTTCCTTTGCGGTGCTACGCCGCTATGACATGGCCTTAAGCCGAGGACCTTACCCCGAATCACCGGGAACCTCATCGTAGTGTCATACTACCCGTAGCATGAGGTCTAGCCCCTTTGTAGTGCCAAACTACCCAGCATGAAGCCTTACGCTTCTGTGCGGTGTTACGCCGCTATGACATGGCTTGCAAGGCCGAGGCTTATCCCTAGCCGGGTTTACCTCATTGTGGTGTCGTGCCACCCGTAACATGAGGAACACCTCCTCTTTGTAGTACTGACTACATCCCTCTTTAATTCAATATACAGCATTAGGCCAACTGCCTATATACGGTGCTACGCTGCTGTGACTTGGCTAACATAGCCGAGGTTTTACCTCTTTCGAGAACCTCATGGTGGCGTCACCGCCACACATAGCATGGAGTCACACTCCTTGTAGTGCTGTGCTACCATGCTTCCTGTAAAGCATACCAGACATTCCAAATGCCTGAGAACTCATTAAGGCATTTAAGCCAACCTCCCACAGGACCTGTTTTCCGCAGAAAACAACAGTAGACAACAGTGGTTATAGGTCCGTAACCTCTCCATGCCCAATAGAACATGTACCCACCGTTCCTGATATTCTTCCGATTAGTGGTCCTCCCTTGAACCAAAAGCTAGATGCCTAGTAGATAAATCTTTGAACTAATAGCATAAAACTTTATGGTAGGAATACAATAATACAATATCAGAATGCCTTCAAGCCCATTTTACAAGCTGTGTCATCGACCAGCTGGCGCTTGAGGCCCTTGGTGAACGGATCCGCCAGGTTCTCCTGACTCCGAACATCAATCACTGCAATAACACCTCTCTTGATAAGATCGTGTACTGCCCTGTGCTTCAACCGCACAGTCCTCTTCTTCCCGTTGAAGAGATCATTTGATGCCACCGCCGCAGTCGCCTGGTTGTCGCAGTATATCGGTATCGCCGGTACTTGTGCCCCAACCACTGGAAGATCATACATGAGCTCCCGAAGCCATTCTGCTTCCTCGGCTGCGGTATCAAGTGCAAAGAACTCAGATTCCATGGATGACCGCGAGAGCATAGTCTGCTTCTTCGACTTCTACGATATAGCAGCTCCACCCATTGTGAAAATGTATCCACCTGTGGACCTCTCGCTCTCCACCTCTGAGCACCAACTGGCATCACTGAAGCCTTCCACTACCGGAGGATCTCCGCTGTAGTACAGTGCATATGTCTGAGTCTTCTTGAGATATCTCATAACCCGTTCCACAGCTTTCCAGTGTTCAACACCTGGATTGCTCGTAAAACGACTCAGTATTCCCACGGCAAAAGCTATGTCAGGCCTTGTGGCAGTAGTAGCATACATCAAACTCCCGATTACGCTTGCATACTCCAGCTGCCTGACGCTTTCCCCTGAATTAGGCTTCAGCTTCAGATCACACCTGTACGGCGTATCGATCCCTGAAAGATCCCGATACCCATAACGAGTGATCATTCTCTCAATATAATGAGACTGTGACAGCGCTAGTCCAGTATCTGTCCGGATGATCTTGATCCCTAAGATCACATCAGCTTCCCCCAAGTCCTTCATACTGAACTTGCTTGAGATGAATTTCTTTGTCTCCATGACACATCTAATATCCGTACCTAGGATAAGCATGTCATCCACGTACAGACAAACGATCACACCTCTTCCATCAGCAAACTTCGTGTAAACACACTTGTCCGTATCGCTGACCATGTAGCCATTTGACCTTATAACTTTGTCAAATTTCTCATGCCACATCTTGGGAGCCTGTTTAAGACCGTACAAGGATTTCACCAACTTGCAGACTTTGTCTTCAAGACCTTTGATGACAAATCCCTCTGGCTGTTGTATGTAAATCTCTTCGGTCAGCTCGCCATTTAGAAAAGCCGTATTCACATCCATCTGATGTATCACCATCTTATTTATTGCTGCGAGAGCAATCAACACTCTGATGGTGGTCATCCGGGCTACTGGAGCATATGTGTCAAAGTAGTCAATCCCCTGCTTCTGAGAAAACCCCTTGGCTACCAACCTAGCCTTGAACTTGTCAATAGTTCCGTCTGCTTTCATCTTCTTTTTGAAGATCCATTTGCATCCGATGGGTTTCGCTCCTTCAGGAAGATCAACCAACACCCAAGTGTCATTTGAGGTGATGGAATCAATCTCATTGTCAATCGCCTCCTTCCAGAAAACCGCGTCTCTGGTCTTCATCGCCTCATCATAGGTAAGCGGATCTGCTTCCACATGATAGGTGACAAAGTCACTTCCGAAGTCCTTCGGCCTCCTCACACGCTTAGCTGATGGCTCAGCTTGTTCTGGTTCAACCGTTGTTTCAACAACAAGATCTTCTTGGACCACATCTTTATTAAAGACTTCAGTCTCTTGTGCACCCTCATTATTCTCCGGAACATCCGGAAGAACAATATTCTTGTGCCTTGCAAACTTGTTTTCAAAATATTCTGCATCGCGAGATTCAATGATATAATTTGACTCAATATCAAGAAATCTCCGAGCATCACTCTTCTCGGCATACCCCAAGAAGATCGTCTTTGTAGTCCTTGTCCCAAGCTTCTGAATCTTTAGATCTGGAAGCTTGACATATGCCAGACACCCCCACACTCGAATGACATTCAAGTTTGGTCTGACCTTGAACCAGAGTTCATGAGGAGTAATGTCAGAAGTTGCATGAGGTACCCTTTTTAGAATAAAAGTGGCCGTCAATGCAGCTTCTCCCCAGTAGCACTTAGGAAGACCAGCAATCAACAACATTGAATTTATCATTTCTGTCAATGTCCTGTTCTTCCTTTCAGCTACTCCATTTGATTGAGGAGAGTACGGAGCCGTAGTCTCATTGACAATTCCATGTTCCTTACAGAACGATGCGAATACATGAGACCTGTACTCTCCACCTCGATCACTTATTATCCTTTTGAGTTGTTGTCCAGTCTGCCGCTCAGCTTCGGCTCTGAACTCCTTGAACTTCTCGAATGCTTCGTCTTTAGCCTTCAGCAAGTAGACGAACGCATACTTTGAGAAGTCGTCGATGAAGGTTATGAAATACTTCATTCCGGCCTTTGTAGAGAACTGTTTGAAGTCACAGATATCTGAGTGTACCAACTCCAGAAGATCTGTACTTCGATTAACCCGGGGAAAGGGTTTCCTTGTGATCTTTGTTTGAGCACAAACTTCACATTTCTCTACCTTACCCCCACACTTGGAGATAAGTCCTAGACTAGACATTCTGTTTATTCGTTTACAATGAACATGTCCTAGCCTATTATGCCACAACTCAAGAGTATAAGCAGAAGGAGAGATTTCATTAATTACATTAATTATATTGGACTGATTTACAAGCTGAATCTTGAACATTCTTTCGGTATAAAAAGCTTTCCCGAAATATGTTCCCTTGATAGACATCACCATCTGGCCAGCATTGATGTCCATTCTGAGGCCTGCATTACAGAGTAAACCTCCCGAGATCAGGTTCTTGGCGATAGCAGGTACGTGCTTCACGCCTTGAAGCATCAGAGACTTGCCAAAAGTCAGCTTCAGAATTACCGTCCCGATCCCTAGAACTTCAGCTTGTGCTTGGTTTGCCATCACAACCGCTTCAGAAGTGGGTGTGTAGGTGGTGAACCACTCCTTACTGGAGCAGACATGGCAGGTGGCTCCAGTATCTACCCACCAGTCTGAATCAGATCCTACAGCATCAACCTGTCCAATCATAGCAATTACATCAGTAATCATTGAGACTTTGCTAGGCTCACCTTGCTCTGATTTTTTGGCCGGTGCTGTGCATTCACTTTTGAAATGGCCCAACTGGCCACACTTGAAACAAGGCATCTTTGCCTTAGATTTCTTTGACTTGAAAGAAGTTCCCTTAACATTCAAGTTGTTAGGGTTCTTCTTCTTCTTCTGGAAATCTGCACGCTTTCCCTTTCCCTTTGGTTCCTTGGTCTGAACCAGATTAGCGTTAGCCAATTGCTTGGAAAGCGTGTCAACCTTATGTTGAGCCCTCATCTGGTCTTCAACATAAATTTCCTACAGGAGATCTTCAAGGGTGATCTCCAGCTTCTTCCTATGCATGTTTGCATAGAACATACTCCACCCAGCGGGGAGCTTTGAGACAATCCCTCCAACAACAAACTTGTCGGGGAGGGGCATCGCCTCGTCTTCCAACTTCTGTCGCAGCTTCAGAAATTCTTTGACCTGCGGCAGCATGGACTTCTCATCCTCAAAGAGCCATTTGTGATATTTTTCAACCACAAATATTTTGCTCCTGTTCTTGTCTTCTTCGTAGAGTTTTTCTAGAGACTCCCATATGTCTCTAGCGATATCCTTCTTAGAATATAATTCTGCTAGGGAATCCTCCATAGCATTCAGGATAAGCAACCTACAAATGCTATTCTCCCTTCTCCACTTGGCCTGAAGTTTAGTAGCCGCGGTGATTGCGGCAGCAGACCCAGTATCTGGAACAGTAGGTTCCTCTTCAAGCAATACGTGATCCACGTCTCTGAGTTGAAGAGTGAGATAAACCTTCCTCTTCCAGACTTGATGATGCTCTCCATCAAACTTCTCTAACTTACAGAAGTCAGTGTTTAGGAGTGAAGCATTAATATTTTCCATCGCAGCAATAAAGCTTTGAGATTGTTATTGCCGGAAACGCCGGGGCACACTTTTCGATGGAAAATACAGAAACTGAAACAGTTGTAAAGACAATATTTCAAATGCAATTCCTTAAAGAAGGTTTTGCAACAGAGATCCAGAAGGATTCTGCAAATTACGAGATCTAAAAAGATATCGTAATTCACGAATAATCTAAAGAGATTTTCGTGATCGTAGCAATCTGGCAGTAGTGCCTTCTAAAAAGAAGATACTGACAGAAATGCTAAAGGCAACAGAAGGGTGACAGGCGAGAAGATGGAATTGCTGGGGTGAATTATCACCGTTGCTCAAAGCTTTATTCGCCCTCTGCGAACAGCTTCCAGGAACCAGCAAGGTTGACGGAAAACCTTGGAACACTCCTGCTCTTCTGACTCCTCGGAAGACGGCGAACTCCTCTGGCAATGGCTCTACTCTTCTCTCTCTGTTTCTGAAATAACAGAACCCACGCGCTAGTGTTTGTGTTAAAAAACACGCTCACTACTCTGTTGTGTTAAAGAACACTTAGAGTTTTCTTTTCTCTCTGGAATTCTGATTTTTCCCAACCCTGAGAGAGAGGAGAGAACCTGCATATATAGCCCACGGGGCGGTTGCCAAGCAGTTGCCTGAACTTCAGGGTAGTGGCTGAACCACTCCTGAATGTGCAGCAACTGCTGCAACCGTTCCCGCTCTAACATGCAGCCAGCCACACGCACACTACGCACTCTACGCACATTATGTACGCTGCGCACACTGCACACTCTACGTACGCTGCGTACGCTGCGCACTCTGCGCACTCTACGCACGCTGCGTACGCTACGCACACTGCGCGTACTGGGCGTACTGGCTGCGTACTGGGCTGCGTAACTGGGCTCGCGTAACGGGCCGCACAACGTGGTCGCGCAAATGGCTCGCGCAACGAGCGCAACTTAAGCGCACTATGCGCCTAGCGACGATGCTGACGTGCTAAGTGCAAAGTGCGCCAACAAAATGCCACATTACGCCTCATGAGCCCTTGAGCCCGAGTCCGAGCCCGAGTCCGAGTCCGAGTCCGAGTCCGAGTCGCTAAGCTCCTACGGAGCTTAGCTCCATGGAAAAAAATTTCCAAGAGCAAAAAGCTTACAGCTTCTTAATTGTTGATTAAGCCTTTATACCATTAATAATTAATCCCACATGGCACACACCCATGTGCACTACATGTGCATCTCCATAAAGAGTAAAGACTCATATATATGGAGATACACATTCCTTTCTAGCCGATGTGGGACTAAAACCAAAAACCAAAGGCTAAAAACCCAACACACATATATATATATATATATATATATATATATATATATATATATATATATATATATATATTAAAAAAAAAATATATATATATATATATTATATATATATATATATATATATATATATATATATATATATATATATATATATATATATATATATATATATATATATATATATTATATATATAAAAAATATATATATATATATATTATATATATATATATATATATATATATATATATATATATATATATATATATATATATATATAAAATATATATATATGTGTGTGTGTGTGTGTGTGACAATAGAGAGTAAGCAGGATAGAGGGCAGATGTGATGGCAGGATTGTAGTATATTTGTGTGTGTTTGTGACAATAGAGAGCAAGTAGGATAGAGGACAGATGTGAAGGCAGGACATATTACCTGTCTTGAGGGAGGGGTGAGTGGTATATATATATATATATATATATATATATATATATATATATATATATATACATTTGTGTGTATGTATAGATTGTGACAATTAGGAATGTGTGGGTTGCTCTTAGGTAATGCAAGTAAGGAGTCATGAAGTGAACTGTAAGGGGGAGAGATTGTGAGATGAGAGTGTATTATATATATATATATATATATATATATATATATATATATATATATATATATATATAAATATATATATATATATATATATATGGGAAGTAATCTATATGATAGTGAGTGGGTTATCAGTAGACTGATTTTAGGAAAGAGTGTGAGTGTGTGTAGGACTGTTAGAATAATGGGTGTTAAGTCACTGCTAGATAGTGTATTTATATTTGTGAGGGGAAAAAGCAGCAGTAGGGGCAATGACAGTTACGTACCAGGGTAGGTTAGGGGACAGGTAAGTGTGGAAAGGTCCTATTGGAGGCAGCCAATTGGCCACAAGGACCCCTTCCCCTTCCTTTCCTGTCAGCTTAGTGTATTGGGGGCAGCAGGGGTTAACAATAAGTGTGAAGGAGTTTGTCTGTACAACCAGTTAGAGGGAGTCCAACATATGCGAGGTTTGGGAATTGCAGTAGAACCTTTACCACCTGTGCTCTTGTGTGCACAGGTCAAGGTTAGCAGCATGAATATTTCAATGCATTAGCTTCTGCAGGGACAAATTCCTGCATCAGTACTTCCTATGGATCAGTGTGCATCAGCAATGATGCAACACTGAATACCTATTTTCTTTTGAGATCAGAAAGTAGGGATCGGGCATGAGCAATGTACGTAAAGGGTGGTTTTCCCTAGGGGGCCAATGACAGGGTCTAAGTATGGAAGGGTGCCAGTATAGAAGAGACAAGGGATTAGGGGCCAAGCTATTTCAGGTTGGATGCAGGACATTCCCTCATAGGAAGTTAGTTGCTCAAGTTGTCAAGTGACCAATAGCAGCAGTAACATGCTGCTATTAGCAGCAGTTCAGAGTAGCTAGGGGAGGGTCCTGTCATTGAGAGTAGGGGTCATTTGGCAATGGGGGCATTCAGAGGTGAATGTTTAGGAGAGTATAGGAGAGGTGAGTATCTAAATTTTGTATAGGGTAAGTATTGGTGCACAGGGACATGTAATAGGAAGCATGGTTGATAGGCATTAGGTGCAGGTTGTACTAAGAAAGTGACAGTACTCTCTTATGTGTGCATAAATATGAGAGTGGGGGGAAAATAGTGTGGGCTCCTATGCACATGAGTGCACATGACTTATGAACATTAGGAAGGAGATTTAGGGAACTTATTGCTGTAGTGTACAGGAGGTTAATTAAGAACAATAGAAGCAGTAGCAGTGACATACTGCTATGCCAGGCTATGGACCTTTGCAAGGGGCAATTGGTAGGTAGAAAGAAAATGGAAGTCAAGGCCAAGCCTGTGTAATGCTTATGAGTGTCTTGAGTGGGTGAGGATGTATCCTAGAGTAAGTAGGTAATAGAGATGGGAATATAGGTAATGGTAATATAGGGTATGTTAGATTTGGGGTAAATGCTAGGGTAAGTATAAAAATAAGAAAATGAAATTACTTATGTGATATAGGCTAGTAATGAGCAAGGTCATGGGTATAGGTAGGTAAGGCATGGGTAACATGCCTTAACATATGAGGGGATATGGATGCCTATGTGGATATGGTATAGGACTTATACATGTATGAATAAGGATATTAGCTAGGTGTATATTGTACATGAGTATCTTTTGATATATTTTTTTTTTGATATATATATATATATATATATATATATATATATATATATATATATATATATATAGTTGTGGGAGTTGACTGATATACGTATGTGTGAAGGTCAATTAAATGATTAGATAGGAGATAGATTAGAGAGTTAGATAGTTAGATAGGTAATGCAATTGTAACTAGGCTAAGGTAATGCTTGCTAGATAGTAGGTAATAGAATTACTAGGGCATTTGAGTAGGTAATGTAGTTAGTGCTTTGGATATGGGAAGTGAGTTTACCTATGTTATTTGTCATTTAGTATAGAGTAAGAAGGCAAGGATAGCTAGTCATGAGTATATGGTTATGGGGTATTGGCCTAGTATTGTAGAAACATGAAAAATATGGAGTTCATGCGGATTACAAATTGCCGCATAGATACTTCGGGCCAAACTTGCCTGCATAAAGGGCAGCCGCATAGCTGTTCAAAGCCGCATGCGGTCCATCGATGAATAGCTGTAGAAGAAAAATATGCTACCAAGGAGGAGCAGTTCGACTGATTAAGCTGACAAGTACGGGCAAAAACATGGCAGTTCTGACACTTTGACAAGAAAGATAAGACGTGAGACGTCGCCCAAAAGCAGGGTTCATACGCCTCCATGCGGCCAAAGGAGCGTCATCCAAGCCGCATGAACCTCATGCGGCCCAGCTTATGCGGCCCCAAAGTTTCCAAACTCCACGTAACTGTGATCCGGGCCACATGAGTCTTATGCGACCCCACAAGATCAAAGACTGAGAACACTATACGCAACGGGACACGTTGCAATCTGACCGATTTCTTAACCACCCAGATTTGCTGTAACAAACTCCCAACAAACTGACAGATGGCAGCCCGAGAGTAGGTCTTTGCGTGCCAACCAGCCACGTAGCAGCAAACCGACCACGCGGCTCAAAATCTATCCTATTATAAATAGTAGGGTGCCAACAAAGGCTGGTAACTTTCAAGAGAAAAGTAATAACTTTACGAGTTAGAGACTGCATCAGATAGTCCATGGAGTAAGACAGAGTTTATAGCACTTTCCCGAGCCTCCACCGTCACCCCCAAGAATCAAAACTAAACAATTGTACTTGGATTATTTCCTAGGCTTTCTTTCTAGGCTCTTCTTCGTACAAGCGAGTTTGCAATCAATTCCAGTGTTCTGTAATACCTGTTGTTGATTTTTATGGCAAACAAGATGGCGACTCTGCTGGGGACATCCTTCTCTTTCGATGAGAAGTTGGTGACGCAATCTGCTGCATCCAAGCTCGGCTCTACACAGTAGATGCTTGTGGTCCGCTTCGACCAACAAGCCTTCGAAGAATTTCTCTCTGAAGGGAGCGCTAGCCCGTCTCAGAAGCGAGCTAACCCGAAGAGGACTCGCAAGGCGTTGGTACACAAAATTGTTGCCTCCGACCAAGTTCTCGAAGAAGCTCCTTCTGCAGCCTAAGACGGTGACCAGAACTCTCCTGTAGCTTTGTTTTCGACCGTACAGGACCCCACTTTCCCAAAATCCAGCAGAGAAAAACATTATGATGCTGAGTTTTGGAGGGCACAAGGGAACTCCATGCGGACAAAGAGGAGGCCACAAAGAGGAGATGGGCAGTCTGTCCATGCAACAGCCAACTCTGGCCGTAGGCAGACAACTCATGCTATAGCCAACTCCCACCGCAGGAAGATGATTCATGCGGCAACCAGCTCTAGCCGCAAGAAGATGGGCCGTGCAACGACCAATCATGCCTACAGACAGGACGTCTCACACGTCCCTGTCAGAAGCTCCATGTTCGACCGTCTCTTATGCGGGCCCGATGCCATGCGGCCAATTAAAGAGGTGGGATATATCAGTCTAGAATCGTTTTACTATGCGCCTTCGGGCGCTAAGTCAAAATGGTCTAGGACAGTACGGGCTCAACCAGTCCAATCAACTGTCCAAGTTGCTTACTGTTAGTGGGCCCCGTTAACCGTTACACGGGCTCCTGATGGAAAGACTCCCTCTAAAGATCCAGAGCAAGTGCTTTTACTAGCCACGGATCAGGGAGAAAATATGATGCCTAACCACCCCTGCGCTCGGGATTCCCGAGTTCACAAGTTTGGTGCAAAGACAGAGCAGCTTCCTACCGACTTACGTGACGTGATTACTCACAAGCGCAAGACGGCAGCGTCAGCATGCAGCGAGTCCCTCTCGAGGCATCATTGCACTCAAGTCATCATCAACTGCTATTGTAACAAATTAGCAGTACCTGAAGATCGACAGTCAGTTTTTCAGCGACTACAACCAGTACCTATCCGACAGGTACAAATTCCAGGGGACGAAGAGTTTCCTTTTGCCTCCTATAACTCAACTCAAAAAGTTCCTCCTGGCAAGGGAGAAAAGAAGACAGGCTCTTCCAGCCCGGCTATCTCGGCCAGTATTACAAGAAGACCCTCATCTGGGGGGTTTGCTTCAACCACAGGGCGTGTCTATTTAAGCACTCGATCCAAGAAGAAGCTTCCGACACTCGGGGGTACACCTTCAGCCACCTTGATAGTAGATAAAGATAGGGGTAGCATCCCCCTCAATGTATGCAACAACCCGGTGTACCAAGAGCACACGCATGGGGTAGATATCCTCCAGAACTTTGTAATAGAACCAGATTTCCCAGAGGGCCACCTCCCTCACCAAGACGATACGGTTTCCGGCACAGGGGGTAGCACTCCTTCCGAGTCTGATGAAGATGATATTCTAACATTTTCTGACGATTTTTTTTGTACAAGGGTACGGTACCGAGAGTACCTCTGCCACAATCCCTTCTACCTCTACCCACGTGAGGACTGTCTTTATGACTGACGACGATCATGAAGCACCTTCCGACCGACAACGACTAAAGGTTCTCGAAGCTATGCTCTTGTCCTTAGTAAATTCGGTGGACGAGATCAAAGCCGCCTTACCAACTCAACCAGCAAGGACACCTGGACAAACAAGCTTGGGACCCGCCGTCAATGCGGACTCCAACACGACCGCCCCTCTTTTGGGTGATGATCGCATAGAACCATCCGTTCCTTCAGCTGCAGATGAAGCCAAGGAGGCTAGAAGGGAAGTCCAAGAGCTTCGGGCGATGTTCAATGCCCGAGACTCCTCTCGGGATCTAAGAATACGGCAGCCATATCCAGTCGCATGGAGGGATGTACCTTTTCTACCGCGGTACAAGCCGTTCCATATCGATTCTTATGATGGAAAGTCCTCTGCTAGTCGGTACATGACTTACTTTGAGGTCACCACCGACCACTTGCCGTATAGTGACGCCATCCTCACGAGATTATTCATCGGAGCCTTGGAAGGGATCGCGTTCAACTAGTACCGCAACCTTCCCGACAACTGTATACATTCTTTTGACGGCTTCAAGCACATGTTCCTGGAGAGATTCTATAAAGTGGGGTATGACGTGACAATGTCATCTCTCATGGACGTCGTTCAGGGAAAAAAGGAGCTGACGAGGAACTATGTTGAGAGGTTCCTTCAAACCGCGATGAGATTGCCTCAGGGCAATCCCGAGAGTTCCCTAATTAAAATCTGCCAGAAGAAGCTACTCCCTGCAATTAGCCTCTAGATGGGAGACGATCAGTTCAGAGACTGGACGACTTTCATCATAAGTGCTACCAACGCGGAGGCAAAATTGAAGAAGGCTCGCCAGCTGGAGTTACACATACCAGACGAAGAAGATAAGGGCAAATGTCCTGGTCCCACCTCCAGTAACAACAACAGTGGCACCACCACCAACCGGGACAACAAGGGCAAGTAGGCCAGGGCCACTGATGCGACTCAGAAGCCTGAGCAAAAACAGGCGAAAGGTCAGTGGCCCAAGATCAACTACTCATTCGAAGATAGTCATGTCAAACCAATCTTCGATATGCTCTAGCAAGGGGGTAGGATCCAGCTCCCGCCATAAGGACGCGAGCCCCGAAAAGCAGAAATGGAGGACCTGAAGTACTGTCACTTTCACGGCTATGTCTATCACGCCACCCAAGATTGCTTCCAATTGAAGCAGTACATCCAGAGACTTATCGACTCAAAAGCTCTGTCGATAGACTTTGAAGAGGTTACCGTGCCAGCAAACATGGTATCTATTCAGTTCGGCAACTTCCCTCTAACAAGCACTCTAGATGGGGTAATACCTGTCTCCCAGGCAACGATGGAGGTTACTAACCTTCCACCCGCCCGGAGCCAGACATCTGGATTGGTACCCCTCACTACATCGCGAGGAGAGATCATGTGGGTACACCCAGACATGGTGCCCGAAGTTACCCAGGGGGTGTCATTTCCTCCCAGCAAAAAGAAGGATAGGAAGTCTAGAGCCTGCCATACAATTTCAGTCGAAACGGAAGAAGCTGCAGATTTTGTTACCAGGTCTGGAGCACAAGTCCAGTACGTACGGGATAGTCCAGCCGAAGATCCTCAGCCAGCAACGTTGCCTCCCTCTGATGTTCCAAGTCCATCTCAGCCTCTGCTGGCGGACAAGTCCAAAACAAAAAAAACCGACTTCGATAGGCCACTCCGCAATGATGTACCTTAGGGACTGGAGAGACCTTACAACATTGACATATTAGCACAATTGGCTAATACGCCAGCAAAGTTGTCGCTATATGAGCTCCTAAGGCTCTCCAAGGATCTTCGTGTCACATTAAGAGAAGCACTCCAGAATGCCAATGACTGCTTAGCCCAGGTCAAGCCTCCAGGGAAGATCCGCCAGCAGATCTACAAGACGGCGGTAGCACAGATGCAATGCCCAACATCGTACTTACTCCGCAGGACATGTTGATTAAGACCAACTTGCATGATCACCCCTTATACTACACTGGATACATCGGTGACATCAAGGTAGATCGGATGTATATCGACCCAGGATCGTCAATAAGCATTATCCCGAAAAGCCTGCTCCAACTTCTTGGCATCCTTATGCACCGGCTAGCAGCAACCAACACTGACATTAGCGGTTTTAACTCACGGAGAAGCTATCCCCTAGGGAAGATCCGATTGAAGTGCTAGATTGGTGACTTGAGGACGAAAGTTACCTGCTACGTCATAAATACAGACACCTTCTACAACATCCTCCTGGAACGTCCATGGATACATGACTATATGATCGTGCCATCTACCCTTCACCAGTGTTTCAAATATGTCAGTAAACACGGTTCCGTAAAGACCGAATTTGCTGATGTTAACCCCTTCAAAGGGGTTAAATCTTATTACTCATCAGAGGATTTTCTATACGACGAATCTAGAAAACACATAACGGACGAGCCGGAGGCCATTGCAGGGCCAGAGGAACCCTTAAGAATCCGTCTCCAATCCCGCAGATCGGGCAGGGCTGTACCCCTTGTCGTAACCTTAGATAAGGAGGTGCTCAATTCTTCTGTCACACCGGCACAGTCGGAGCCAATGATCATCTGTCTCCCGAGATCCAGCCAAGAGCCAAAACCTACTTTAGGACCAATGGTGATCCGGCTACCAAGGTCCAATTAAAGTAAATAGAAAAATGCGAAGCCCTTAGTAACACCGATGGTAATCCGATTGCCAAAATCTGCTCCAAGGCGACCAAAAAACACAAAATCCCTTGCCGAGCCGATGGTCATCCATCTTTCCAAGACGAGCCAGCAACCAAGTGTTGATACAACACTCCCAGGCAGGTCAATGCCTCAAGCAGAACTCTTGGTGGTCAAGTTACCCAAGATAGCGACCCAAATTCTGAGCTCGCAGGGGGTAGCCAAGGAAGACGGAGAACTCGCCAAATATGTGGTTACACAGGTGGATAGCCCCTCTCCTGATGATATAATCCCGGTAGACAAGATTCCTTATTTTATCAATAAGAGGCTGCCATTAGACTATTCTGAGTATGATAAGCCTAATCTAATGTATGCCATACGGGACTGTCTCGACGTTAGCCTGCACACACAGGTGACAACTGTCCATACCCCAAATCGACTTGCTCCCATAAAAGGAGCTTACTTCCGGTCTCAGACAGAAAAGAATGGGATCACACAATCATCTTTGGCCGAAAAGAAGGTACTCAATCTTTTACGACACAAGAGTCCGACCTTGAACCCAAGATTGGAAGCTACCGCTCTACTTATATAGTCCTCAAGCCAAGTACTTCATGCAAAAGCAGGGGTACGACATGGAGACTACTCCGGGTCTTAATTATGGCAGTGTTGGACGATTGCCACTACAGCCACCGGCACTGATAGGGAAGCCTCAGGATCATCATCACAAATCCAGACGTGGCCTCGGGTATGTTACTCCACCCACAACACCCAAAAGTTCTGATGAAGAATGCGAGTGGCACTCCTATTCGTCCGAGTCACCTACTTACGACTCCGATAGCAGTATTAGGGATATATTCAGACAGACATTATCTGCCAATATGACATCCGCTGATGTCGAAGAAGAAGACGAAGACCTACTTGAACCTTTTGAGTTGGAGCCGTTGGTCCAGCAACTAGATGCACAATGGAAGAAATGCTTCGAACTTCGTGATCCTCCTACTGAAGATGAGGTTATACAAGTCAACCTCGGCAATGAATCCTCTCCAAAGCCAATCTTCGTCAGTAAAAGTCTGACAGACGACGAGCGGAAGTCGTTGTTACAACTCGTCAGAGAATACATCGACGACTTTGCCTGGAGCTATGAAGACATGCCAGGGCTGAACCCCGAAATTGTACTCCATAAGCTCAACATCTATCTGGATGCAAAACCAGTCAAGCAACAGCAGCGGGGATTTCGTCCAAATGTCATGAATTCCATCAAGGCGAAAGTGGACTAGCTTATAGCTAGCAGTATCATCCGTAAAGAGCAGCACCCAGACTGGGTAGCCAACGTGGTGCTAGTCATCAAGAAGAATGGAAAAATTCGAATATACATTGATTTTTGCAATCTCAATGTGGCATGCCCTATGGATGAATTCCCTCTTCCGATCACCGGTATAATGATCGATAATACGTGCAGCTTTGAGCGCTTGTCCTTTATGGATGGCTTTTTGGGATACAATCAAATCAAGATAGCTCCTGATGATGAGAAGCATATATCGTTCTGTATGCCGATCGGCATATATTGTTATACGGTCATGCCCTTCGGCCTGAAGAATGCCGGTACAACATGTCAACGGGCTCTGAGTGTCATCTTCAGGGATCATTTATGCAAGACGGTGGCATGTTACGTAGACATCGTCGTCAAAAGCTGCTCCAAAAGTGATCATTTACATGACTTGAGAACAGTGTTCGACCTCATGCGGGCACACAACCTGAAGATGAATCCCAGTAAGTCTTTTCTGGGGGTGTCCAGTGGAAGGTTCTTGGGCTTCATCGTTACTTCCTGCGGCATTCACAAAGATCCTGACAAGACAAAAGCAACCTAGAGACGAACCCACCAAAGAACCTCCGTGACTTTCACGGAAGACTAGCCTATATCAGGAGGTTTATATCTAACCTCTCGGGGCGATGCCAACCCTTCACTCAACACATGAAGAAAGGTGTCTTCTTTGTATGGAACGAGGAATGTCAGCGTGCCTTTGACGATATTAAGGAGTACCTGATGAATCCGCCAGTTCTCGTAGCCCCGGTCGCCGGAAGGCCCTTCCTACTCTATGTACGGGCGATAGAACATTCCCTCGGCGCTCTGCTAGCCCAAAATAATGATGCAGGACACGAACAAGCCATTTACTATCTCAGCCGGATGATGGTAGGATCTGAACATAGGTACACTGCCATGGAGAAAGAGTGTCTCGCCCTAGTGTTCGCTATTCAGAAAACACGATACTATGTGACAGGGCAGACCATCCATGTGATTTTGCGAGTCAACCCCCTCAGGGATCTCATGACCAAGCCAGGAGCACTCAGTTCTCGTCTAGCCACCTAGGCGATACCATTATCCCCTTATGATATAGTTTTTGTTCCACATAAAGCTATCAAGGGTCAAGCCTTGGCTGACTTTCTAGCAGCCCATCCAGGCTCAAAAACAGCCAAAATTTACGAAGAAATTTCCGATGAAGTCGTTGACTCGAACGTGGCTTCGCACGATGCCATTTGGCGGTTGTTCTTCGACGGTGCTTCAAGAACGGGGCCACAAGGTGATATCATCGCTGGAGTCGGGGTGGTATTAATTTCTCCCTCCGAACTAGTAGTCAATCGAGCGTATTCTCTTAAAGAACCCTGTTCGAACAACATATCCGAATATAATGCTCTAGTCATTGGACTCTAACTCGCGAAAGAAGTGGGAATCATATACCTGAAAGCTTATGGTGACTCACAATTGGTTATTAACCAGATCCGAGGTTCATACGAAGTTCACAATGATGACCTGATTCCCTATTATCAGACAGCAATGGCCATCATTACAACCTTGGAGGGATTTTTATAGAGCACGTTCCTAGACTTCAAAATATCGAAGTCGATGCCCTGGCTGGTCTCGTCGCTACCTTGGCACTCCCAAATAATGCTCATCATCTAGTCGACGTAATAGGCCATGAACTGGTCTGCCTTAGGAACAATATTCAACTGTGTATGAGTTGCTCCGCCCAGATAACCAACGACATACAAGACTGGAGACTCCCGCTCATCGACTTTGCGGACTATAGAATTCTGCCAAAGAATATGATGGAAGCTACCTCAATCAGAAGACGCTCCCTCAGATTCTTCTACGATATCGAGACAAAAATGTTATATCGGCAATCCTATGATGGGATACTACTAAGATGCCTGTCAAATACAGAAGCCAAAGGAGCCCTACATGAAGCTCATGACAGTACTTGTGGGGCTCACCAACCTGGCCCAAAATTATAAGATTTCCTTCGAAGGATGGATTATTACTGGCCCACAATGCTCACGGATGCAGTTGATTATGCAAAGAAGTGCAAGGCTTGCCAGATCCATGCAAATTTCATACATCTGCCATCTGAATTGTTACACCCGACAGTGGCCTCTTGGCCATTCGAAGCATGGAGAATGGACGTTATTGGGCCAATCACCCTGCCGTCGTCTAGAGGGCATCGGTTCATACTTGTGATCACCATTACTTCTTCAAATGGGCAGAAGCTATTCCATTGGCAGAGGTCAAGACATTGAACGTGATCAGCTTCATAAAATATCACGTTATCTACCATTTTGGACTACTCCGAAGGATTATCCACGACAATGGTCCGCAGTTCGCAAGCCACGCTTTCTATCGATTTTGTGACAAAGATCGGATCCAGGACATGGCCTCGACAACATATAACCCCTCGACCAATGGTCTGGCTGAAGCATTCAACAAACTATAATCAAGCTCCTCAAAAAATTTGTGTCTGCAAACAAACGCGACTGGAATGAAAAGCTTGGTGAGTGCCTATAGGCGTATCGGACGACGATTCTGACGGCTACATGAAACACACCATTCTCCTTGGTCTACGGGAGCGAGGCAGTCCTCCCCTTGGAAACTCAAATTCGCTCACTTCGAGTGGCCCTCACCTACCGGTTAACGGTAGACGTTAACTACCGCCGACGGCTACAGGAATTTGAAGAATTAAATGAGAAGTGTTTACAGGCTCAACAAAGCATAGAGCTATACCAAGCGCGCATCTCTCGGGCTTTCAACAAGAAAGTCAAGCAGAGGATATTCCAAGTGGGCGATCTTGTCTTGGCCATTCGCAGACCAATGGTCATGACTCACAAGACCCCCAGCAAATTCCAGCCTAAGTGGGAGGGTCCGTTCGTCATCGAGATCGTATTCTCCAACGGTGCATACCGTCTCATAAAACAAAATGGAGACTTGCTCATGATGCCCATCAATGGCAAGTTCGTTAAAAAATACTATGTCTAAACGACACCTTCCAACGATCTCTCGGATTATGAGTTATATACCCATAGGTATCGCTGAACTTACACTCTGACTTCAAATCTCCCAGATTGTTGAGTTACGTACCCTCATGTACCACTGAACTTACTCTCTGATTACTCCGAATGAATTCTCTTGGTCGTATCTATGAACCCACTGGTCATAGCTTTCCTACCGCCAAAAATTTGCCCCAAAACCTATTGTCAGCACCACCGGTGTACAGATAGGTAATAGGTCCATACAACTTATCTCAATCTATTACTCGCACTACCAGTGCAAAAAAGGGTAATAGGTCAACAAAATTCTCCAACGGGAAAAACAACCACGTCCATACTACCTCTGAGTTGTTTTTTCGTCTACCACAAACAAATCATCCAATGCATAGAACTTCCACGTTGATAGCACCTCTGAGTTGTTCTGTGTATCTCTATCATGTCTACCCCTAATATGTCATCATTACCTCTGTGTAGGAAGGCTTTGTTTTGACCCATATTTATCACGTCCTCATTACCTTTGAGTAAATACGTTGGTTTTCTCTCCACTTATTATCAGTACTCGCATCTCCAGTAGACAAAAATGATGATAAGTCCACAAAAAATTATCCTAATCTATTACTCACACCATCGGTGTACCAAAGTGTAGTAGGTCCACAAAATATTATTCAAATCTATTTGCTCGTATTTTCAGATGAACAAAAGGGTAATAGGTCCACAAAAATTCCCCAGTGGGATGTCCTTTACAAATGCTCTATTAGGCCCTGTAGTACAAGCACCACAAAATACCATAAATAGGATAGAGTGAACACACTTTGTTTACCCGAATCAGTTACATTCACAGGACTATACCTCCAATAAAAGATTGCAAAAATAGCAAAATACAAGCTACAGTTATAGACAGTCAAAAATTCAGAGGCAGATACAAATGTTTAGTTACATGTACTTCTGGAAATAACAAGTACATGGTAGCTCATGGATCTCTGTAGTCAAGGATCATAGCCGTGTTGAGGTATGTACCACTCCCTTAGCCATTTCACATAGGAAAGGTCTATTCGACCAGAGTCTTCGGCAGGGGCGGCAGGGACAGAACTCCCGATACTACCGCCTTTAGACTTGGGCTCCTCCTTGATAGCACTCCACTCCCCGATGGACGCCAGTTCTTCTTTCACCTCAAATTTGGGTATTACCTTCTCTTTGACAAACGGTGACTCTGGTTTGATGAAAATAGATAGCACCTCCTCCTTCACAGTGGTCGCAGCCTTTAGCACGGATGCTACAAAAAATCAAAGAAGAGGAGATAGTCAGATAACAAAGAACTATGTTATGCGGCCTAGCCAGTGATGCGGCCCAGAAAAAACATACAGCCCCAAAGTCATGAAGTACTCATGCAACATTCATACGGCTCAGTCATTATCCTGCGGCTCAGTCATGAGAAACTCATGTGGCCCAATCAGTCACAAGGCGATCATACGACCCAATCCTACAGTATTCAGGCGACCCAATCATAAAGTGCTCATACGGTACCTATGCAGCTCGGTCGTGAAAAGGTCATACTGATTCATCTTGGGGCACTCAGCCATTTCGAGTTCGAATAAGCGGCAGTTTTGCGACTCAGTCTGTGCAGCCCTATCGTATAGAACACATGTGGTCCAGACGAGATAGGGCATACATCGACCAAGCAGAGACAGTATATGACAGCCCCACGTACAAAATTTCAGTCAACATCTGCTCACCATCCTTACCATTGGGAGAAGGTTGCACATCAGAATGAATGGAAGGAGTGTCTACCACTCTCAATGGAGAAGCAAGCCTTTTTCCTTTGGCCGTCACACCGACAGACTTAGAAACTTTTGGAGCCATGGAAGAAAGTATAAGGAGGAGAAGGTGAAAGACTCTCTCTGAATGACTCCTATTTATAGAGTTGCTTAAGAGAGACACTTTGATTCTCGAGATCATTTAAGATAGGGCGACGTTTGGGGACTTTATCCCTAGTAACCGTCGAGCGTCTCTTCGATTTTCGAGATCATTAAATATAGAGCCGACGTTTGGGAACTTTAACCGCAATAACCGTCGGCTTCATGTCGAAAATAGATCCACAACCAAGTCAGAAGAAATAAATGCAGCAGTGACAGCTGGCAGACTCACTGCGGCTCAAAGAGTCCCTGCGACTCAAGATTTATTCTGCGACTCAGGATCCCCCTGTGGCTCAGTATTTCTCTGTAACTTAAGTTCGAAAATCACTTCCTGCAAACATGAAGACTCCCTACGGCTTGGCATATTTTTTATGCTTCTTGTTCACAGTATTCCAAATTTGCAATTCGGAAACTTTAAAGGGGGTTTTGTAGAAACATAAAAAATATGGAGTTCATGCGGATTATAAATTGTCGCATAGATACTTCGGACCAAACATGCATGCATGAAGGGCAGACGTATAACTGTTCAAAGCCGCATGCGGCTCATCGATGAAAAGCTGTAGAAGGAAAATATTCGACCAAGGAGGAGCAGTTCGACTGATAAAGCTGACAAGTACTGGCAAAAACACGACAGTTCTGACACTTTGACAAAAAAGATAAGACGTGAGACATCGCCCAAAAGTAGGGTTCGTACGCCTCTATGCGACCAAAGGAGCGTCATCCAAGCCGCATGAACCTCATGCGGCCTAGCTTATGCAGCCCCAAAGTTTCTAAACTCCATGTAACTGCGATCCGGGCCGCATGAGTCTCATGCGATCCCATAAGATCAAAGACTGAGAACACCATACGCAATGGGACACGTGGCAATCTGACCGATTCCTTAACCACGCAGATTTGCTGTAACAAAATCCTAACAAACTGACAGATGGTAGCCCGAGAGCGGGTCTTTGCGTGCCAACCAGCCACGTGGCAGCAAACCGACCATACGGCTCAAAATCTATCCTATTATAAATAGTAGGGTGCCACTCCCCTGCAAATGTTGGCAAACTTCAAGAGAAAAGCAGTATCTTCACGAGCTAGAGACTGCATCAGATAGTCCACGAAGTAAGGCAGAGTTTATAGCACTTTCCCCAGCCTCCACCGTCACCCCCAGAATCAAAACTAAATAATGTAATTAGATTATTTCCTAGGCTTTCTTTCTAGGCTCTTCTTTGTTCAAGAAAGTTTGCAATCAATTCCAGTATTTTGTAACACATGTTGTTGATTTTCATGGCAAACAAGTATAGGCTAGATACCTTAGTAAGGCAAGGTATGGTCCTAAAAACCTATGTACGACCTAGTTTGACCTAGAAATGACTTAGAGACCTAGTAGTGAGTTAGTACTGCATGTTTATGATTCCAAAACACAAATTGACATTCATATTACACATTTTGGTCTTCGAGACACTGTATTGGATACTGTTGATATTCCATATCGGATCTCAGGCGAGTACATTTTTTGATAATTTTATGTTCATGATATTTTCTATGTTTTTTATATTTAGTGTAGATATCCTTGACTTCTTGACACATTGGTTTTACGGATTTGTATTATCTGGATCCCTTCATGTGATGTTATTCCTATCTTGGTATATCATGTACAAGTCATGTTCTTATTTCTTGTGCATTGTATAGACACTGATTTCTATGAAAGCTCGCGACCTTCCGTGTCATAATGTGCCATGGTTGGATCCACTGTATCAGTCGGGAGCAGGGAGTAGTAGTATAGATATGTGATCATACCCTTCCTGTGTATGTCATATTTTCTTGTAAGTGTTAATCATACACCGGACATATGATTAAGCAGGCCATATTCCTATGCAAGTTTCCAAGATGATCACGTGTTGAAACTAGTATTCAATTACATGGATTGTATATTTCTTGACTCTTGTATATAATATATCATGTTCAACTGCTCTTACATTTGCTGACAGTTTACTCATATCCTGTTACATTCTTGTATGTTATTTTACCTTGTATATTCTCTTTATTTACTGTTATATAGACTTTGTCATTTACTAGTACTTTTATAGAAATATAATTCGCTCCAATCCTAACTAGATATATTTTTCAGACGATACTGATGACGATTGCACTACCTATTAAGGCCCTCCGGGTGTTGTAGGCATAGAACAGGAAACTCTGATTTAGGAGGGTCAAGTTCCAGCAGAAGGGGCAGTGATAGTTAGGTTCCATGCCTTAACATGTGAGGGGTAGCAGTGACATACTGTCATTACCCCTACTGCTGCCCCATATATATATTTATATGGGAAGTAATCTATATGATAGTGAGTGGGTTATCAGTAGACTGATTTTAGGAAAGAGTGTGAGTGTGTGTAGGACTGTTAGAATAATGGGTGTTAAGTCACTACTAGATAGTGTATTTATATGTGTGAGGGGAAAAAGCAGCAGTAGGGGCAATGACAGTTATGTACCAGGGTAGGTTAGGGGACAGGTAAGGGTGGGAAGGTCCTGTTAGACGCAGCCAATTAGCCACAAGGACCCCTTCCCCTTCCTTTCCTGTCAGATTAGTGTGTTGGGGGCAGAAATGGTTAACAATAAGTATGAAGGAGTTTTGTTTGTACAACCAGGTAGAGGGGAGTCCAACATATACGGGGTTTGGGAACTGCAGCAGAACCTTTACCACATGCGTACTTGTGTACACAGGTCACAGTTAGCAGCATGAATATTTCAGTACATTAGCTTTTGCAGGGACAAATTCCTGCATCAGTACTACCCTTGGATCAGTATGCATCAGCAATGATACTACACTGAGTACCTATTTTCTTATGAGATCAGGAAGTAGGGATCGGGCATAAGCAATATAGGTAAAGGGAGGTTTCCCCATGGGGGCCAATGGCATAGCACAGGGTCTAAGTATGGAAGGGTGCGAGTATAGAAGATGCAAGGGATTAGGGGCCAAGCTATTTCAGGTTGGATGAAGGACATTCCCTCATAGGAAGTTGGTTGCTCGAGTTGACAAGTAACCAATAGCAGCAGTAATAAGCTGCTATTAGCAGCAGTTCAGAGTAGCTAGGGGAGGGTCCTATCAGTGAGAGTAGGGATCATTTAGCAATGGCGGCATTCAGATGTGAATGTATAGGAGAGTTGAGTGTCTCAATTGTGTATAGGGTAAGTATTGGTGCACAGGGACATGTAATCGGAAGCATAGTTGATAGGCATTAGGTGCAGGTTGTACTAATAAAGTGACAGTACTCTCTTGTGTGTGCATAAATTTAAGAGTGGAGAAAAAACACTGTGGGCTCCTATGCGCATGAGTGCACATGACTTGTGAACATTAGGAAGGAGATTTTGAGAACCTTTTTCTGTAGTGTACAACAGGTTAATTAAGAACGATAGAAGCGGTAGCAGTGACATACTGCTATGCCAGGCTAGGGACCCTTACAAGGGGCAATTGGTAGGTAGGAAGAAAAGGGAAGTCAAGGCCAAGCCTGTGTAATGCGTATGAGTGTCTTGAGTTGGTGAGGATGTATCCTAGAGTAAGTAGGTAATAGAGATGGGTATATAGGTAATGGTAATACAGGTATGTTGGATTTAGGGAAAATTGCTAGGGTAAGTATAAAAATAAGAAAATAAAATTACTTATGTTATGTAGGCTAGTAATGAGCAAGGTCATGGGTATAGGTAGGTAAGGCATGGGTAACATGCCTTAACATGTGAGGGAATATGGATGCCTATGTGGATATGGTATAGGACTTATACATATATGAATAAGGATATTAGCTAGGTATATATAGTACATGAGTATCTTTTGATATATATATATATAAAAAAAAATTAATAATAATATATATATATATATATATATATATATATATTAAAAAAAATTAATATATATATATATATATATATATATATATATAAATTATGGGAGTTGACTGATATACGTATGTGTGAAGGTCAATTACATGATTAGATAGGAGATAGATTAGAGAGTTAGATAGTTATATAGGTAATGCTAGTGTAACTAGGCTAAGGTAATGCTTGCTAAATAGTAGGTAATAGAATTACTAGGGCATTTGAGTAGGTAATGTAGTTAGTGCTTTAGATATGGGAAGTGAGTTTACCTATGTTATTTGTCATTTAGTATAGAGTAAGAAGGCAAGGATAGCTAGTCATGAGTATATGGTTATGGGGTATTGGCCTAGTATAGGCTAGATACCTTGGTAAGGCAAGGTATGGTCCTAAAAACCTATGTATGACCTAGTTTGACCTAGAAATGACTTAGGGACCTAGTAGTGAGTTAGTACTGCATGTTTATGATTACAAAACACAAATTGACATTCATATTACACATTTATGTCTTCGAGACACTGTATCAGATACTGTTGATATTCCATACCGGATCTCAGGCGAGTACATTTTCTAATAATTTTATGTTCATGATATTTTCTATGTTTCTTTTATTTAGTGTAGATATCCTTGACTTCTTGATACATTGGTTTCACGGATTTGTATTATCTGGATCCCGTCATGTGATGTTATTCCTATCTTGGTATATCCTGTACAAGTCGTGTTCTTATTTCTTATGCATTGTATAGACACTGATTTATATGAAGGCTCGCGACCTTCCGTGTCATTATGTGACATGGTTGAATCTACTGTATCAGTCAGGAGAAGGGAGTAGTAGTATAGATATGTGATCATACCCTTCATGTGTATGTCATATTTTCTTGTGAATATTAATCATACACGGCACATATGATTAAGCAGGCCATATTCATGTGCAAGTTTCCAAGCCGATCACATGTTGAAACTAGTATTCAATCACATAGATAGTATATTTCTTGACTCTTGTACATAATATATCATGTTCACCTGCTCTTACATTTACTTACAGTTTACTCATACCCTGTTACATTCTTGTATGTTATTTCACCTTGTATATTCTCTCTATTTAGTGTTATATAGACTTTGTTATTTACTGGTACTTTTATTAGAAATGTAATTCGCACCAATCCTGACTGGATATATTTTTCAGACGATACTGATGATGATTGCACTACCTATTAAGGCCCTCCGGGTGTAGTAGGCATAGATCAGGAGCCTCTAATTTAGAAGGGTCAAGTTCCAGCAGATGTGCCTTCCTTAGCGATTCACTACACTAGATTTGGACTGGATTTTGTCTCCAGTTGATGACTCTCGGCATATTTATAATTTAGAGACTTGTATTTTGAGATTTTTGGCTCTAAGACTATCTGGTCTTGTATTATTTTTATGTTTGATTTTCTGGATATTTCTTATCTTGTTTTTATCTTTTGTACCATTTATCTTCCTTTAGCATTATGATTGAGTATGGATATATTATAATTACTTGTCCTCCGTTTGGAGTTGACTATCTCGACAGGTTATGACATTATATTGTTAGTTAGTTTAGTTAGACCTAGACAACGTTCTATTGCCGTTGCTGTGGCGTAGACTGGGTGCTGTCACACACTCGTGCCCCGACACCAGGTGTAGGTCTTAACATGTTTCTAGTGGTGTCCTATCCACGTCAGAAGTTGCTATCAGTGCGATGTCGTAGTGGTGCTCGACTTAAAGTGCTTCTCCGAGCCTGCTATAGGAATAAAGGACATAGGCTATAGGCTAGTGATACTCAATCACAATTAGGAAAACTACCCAGGCAGCGACACACGGCCTCTACCCATGAAGACTCACAACAGCCAGGTAGTGGACAAAAATCGACTGAGAAGACTCTATGTATAGACAATCCAAAGTGGGTGGCACTGCACACAGATGTGGATCATGAACATATTGCTACGATCGAGCCACAAGAGAGAGAGAGAAAGAGGTGGTCAATTACCTAGGGGATAACTCAGTTGGGATGAGCAGGGATATGATTGATAATTAATATCATTATTGACATGTAATATACGTGGTGCTAGTTCATTAGGGAGTTGGAAGAAGATTTGTGATACTCTCAAGAAGGGACAATGTACTATTGTCGCACTTCTAGAGTCCAAAACTAAATCTCCAAGGATGATAGCGAGAAGGACACCAATACACTGAAGGCATGTTTATAATCTATCTTATGCGATATGGCTAGGATATGGGTTAGATAGGATGCTCGGGATTGTGATGGTCAGGTTGTAGTGCCCTATCCCACCCAGTTTAACAGGATGAAACAATTGACTATTGAGTAGAGTCTTGCATGGTCAATGGACAACTTGTGCACAAGGTTTGAGTTTCTCGAATGAATCGACGGGGCACCAGATCATGTCGACCTAGAAGTAACTGGGTATTGTGCATCCTTCAGCAGTGGTATGATCCGAATGTGATGTGTATGTAATAATACAACAGTGGGACCTATCGGCAGAGATTGTACCTCTCACGTGAAGTGTCGTCGTCTTACAATATAGCTCGAGCATGCCTTGGGGGTCACAACTTTCATATAGATTGAGTCGGCGTGCTAGCGAAATCTGCATACATGTAGTTAGTTGAGTCAAGAAGTAGATACACGGCACGTAACATAGCTATCAAACCTAAGATTTGGCTTCAGCGGAGACACGTGCTTCAGCACATTATGTGTTAATATTGTTTAGTAGTTGACACTAAGTTCCTACATTATAAACTTTGATGTTGCAATGAATAGGAAAGGCCGAACGGTAAGTATGGATAAGTTGATGTTATAGTATAACACGAGTATGGTTTCTTCGATATGAGTGTGCTTATTTATTATGTCATATAATTGATCCTAAGACAAGATTAGAAAGACAACAAAAATTATAGTGTGCACTCACTAAAATAACTTGTTGATTTTGTATGGGTGGGTGAGCGGCCTCCCCACCAGTGTATTCTTATGTATTGATACCCTAACAGTTTGTATACAGGATGCAGGTAGCAACTCTCTCGGTGTGGAGCTCGCTTGGACGCGCTGAGGCATGGAGTACCTTGGCGTTTCCTGGAGTGCGTCCGTATTGTAGTCTTAACTTATACGAAATGTAATGTATGAACATCGCCTATTGTACTTTTTTTAAGTTATAAGCCTCAGGACATGAGTAAATTGTAATCAAAGAGACCATTGTAATCTTTTGTTTCAATATTAATAAAGAGAAACATTTTGTACATGTCTTATTTTATTCAACTTTTTTGTTTCAGACTTATTTGTGACTGTGTTTTTTAGATATTCAATCAGCCATTCCGGTATTCGTCTTATGCAAGGACAACTTAGGCTTGCATGACATCACGCCACGCGAGGACGATCGGTTCTGCGGAACCGGGGCGTAAAATAACAGTACCAAAGCATGCCTTTACGTCCGTGGATTTCAATTAAATTCTTTTAAACTCTGATGTTATGTTTAAAATTCATGATGTTGCTGACGCTCTTTCTCAATGTTCTACGGGATGTCCGTACAATAAGTCTAGGTATTTGTAGATCGCCTACGTGTACTTTTGGCTGAACAAAGATAGTTTCACGTAATGCCTCATTGGTTGATTTGTGTTGGGCAATAAATATATAGAATTGCGTCGAGTTAGCAAGTCATATGCGGGATCAAAATATTCTAAATGAGGATAAGTCGGACTCGATTCATGGATGTGGGATAACTATCGATAGAGGTGCTATCAGATGATGACCTATACTGGACGTAATATATGGACGCATAGAGATTAGTGGAGACATAGAGATTAGTGGAAATCTATGCCTCTCTCAAGCGACGTGCTAAGGTCATGGGTGAGGCACATAGCTGGAAAAAGGCGATGTCTTTAACAATAGAAGTTACCACTTCCTCCTCAGTACAAATCTATGCCTCTCTCAAGCGACGTGCTCAGATCATGGGTACCATATGGTAAGATTGATGGAAACATAGACATTAGTGGTATAACAAATATAAATATATTGAAGGAACATGTCATATGTACTTTCATATTTTACATCCCATAAAAAGAAACATACAAGTCTAAATAGATGTTATATGACAAATTTATATTTTATTTTCAATCCTCTTTTGAAATTTATCTGCTACGTTTTCTTCATCCTCTTCACCCTCTTCCTCATCAATTTTACTTTCATCTACTTCGTCTTCCTCTTTAGATATTTCTACCTCTTCTACCTGATTAGACATGTAATGAAGAACTTACGTTCAGTCCACATCAATAATATTTGTTATAATAGGTAGCTCATCCTCCTAATAAGCTGTTTTGTCAACGTCATCTGGCTTTGGTCTTGTATACTGTCCACCAGTACGACCTCTTTATTCTCCGTTTAGGATAAGCTATGAAGTATACGAGCTGAGCTTAACTTGATAGGACAAATGATTCGTAGTCTTGATATTGACGTCGGTAGCTTATATCCACGAGATCATGCTCGACTATTTTCAAACCTTGATCTTAAATCAGATCGAACCAATCACACTTGAATAACACGATCTTAGTAGGCTTTGTTCCATAATTATATGTCAACTCCATAATCTCCCGTAAGACAGCATAGAAATTATTGCCTAGATCGACATCTTTATAGTTCGAAGATTTGATACCAAATAACTATTTTTGTGCAATCGAGATCTAAAAGCTCTCTCTGGTCGGGGCATTTGTTGACTTGAACCTAACCCTTTCACATAATAGCTTGGCCAGATTCTGATAGCATAAATTGGCTCCTTGGCTAGAGTTCTGATAGATTCATTCTCTAGTATTGTGTCTGGACGATCGACCTAAATACCATAATATAATAAATTAAGTTCAATGTTTGTTTAAAATATACATACAAAAAGTAATTATCGAGCTCCTTACATATGCACTCAACTAGGAAAGGAAATGACGTCTCATTTCCTATTCTACTTCTTCATTTGTTATATATGGTCTACTCGACCTCACCTCATCATTAAATATGCTAAAAAAATAACAATACATAAGCTAATTAGTATAATAATAACATCTACTATTATTACATTATTATGACACGAACGTGCATGTTATTAATTACTTACCCCTCGAGCTTCTCCACTTCATCCTCGCTGCAGTTGAGTAATATATACAACTGAGTATCCTTTAGCTCGTCGTCGTTCATGTTAGCCCAATGATTATATCATGTTTTTGAATATGGTTAATCAATTAAGTTTAACATATCGACGTTATTAATATTCATGTAATCACTATCATATTGCTACTTAAAATTAGTATTGTCCTACTATTAGCATTGTTCTCAATGTTCTATATCATATTACTGTGCTTGTATCATATTGGTTTGTTTGTCTAATATGTTCTTATAGACATGCAGTAAGCATGATCAAACTTTGTCAAACCAGGACATATGCAATGAAGAATTATTGATGGGCCAAAGATGACGTTACACAAGAAGATTTCTCTGAACCGCCTAACGACCTATCCGGGGCCTCGTATCGGGGGTTCCGCTGCCCGATCAGCGGATAGGGGCCGAGGGGGCAGCGCCCCCCGTCAGGTGTTCGGGGGCGAAGCCCCCGAAAGGTATTCAGATTTCCAGATCTGTTTATCTTTGGACGACCGCCGTCAAGTGAAAAAGGCGTCTTCAAGTCCGCTCAAATATTTGAAGAAAGGCGTCATCAAAGGGCTCTTGGATTTCCTATTTCATAAATGTATTTTTCATATTTATTGAGTCTAGGAATACGATGTACACTGCATCGTACTGGCAAATAGGCTACCTAAGAAACGTTTTTAAAATACCCTTTCATTTTGAAAATAAGCCGACTTATAAAAGCCCAAACTACTTTCTAACTGTTCAAATTTTCAAAAAGCCCAAAAACTGATTTGCTAAACCCTGACAGAACTCAAACAGAACTCGGCCAGAGTTCAGCCCGAATTCGGCCAGAGTTTGGCCAGAGTTCGGTTAGTGAACGTTTCTTTTTGAACTTGGTCTTCCTGCAGTTACGGATCCCAACGAGATTTCCTCATCGAGTTCTGCCCGAATTCTGCCCGAATTCTGTCAGAATTCTGCCTTTAGAAAAACTATAAATAGAGAAGGATTTCAATCATTTCAACTCACTCATTCACTTTCATATCTCTTATCTATAAGCCTTCTACTTCTTCCAAAGTATTCTGAGCTATTCATTTTCAAATTCTAAGCCAGTTACAATCCTCTAGTCGATTTGCCAGTACGGTACGGTCTAGAAGTTTCAGAGTGGTTGTAATCGGAGGCTTGATTGAAGTTACACACTTCACAATTGAAGTTGGTCGAGTACTTCGGATCAAAGCTCGCGTTGTAGAAGTTGCAAGAACTTCGGATGAAAACTTATGGTAATTTTCCATAGTGGATTCAACTGGAAGCTAGAGTTCTTCCGACTGGACTAGTCCTCAACAGAGGGAAACCAGTATACATCATTGTGTTTGTGTTTGCTCTCTACTCTCTACTTTTTATTTACTTATCTGTGATATATATTATGTGATCTTCTTACTAACTTTTTTAATTAGTTAATTTCCGCTGCCTACTCTATTCACCCCCCTCTAGAGTATTGCGCTTTACAACTCGTTCCTACAATCGGTCCTACAGTTCAGATATCTCTTCTTTATTTTTTTCGAAGGCTTACCAAAAGCTTTGAATACTTTTAGTATTGCATCATTATATTCCTGCTATCCGTTTTCGTTTTTTGGAGCTCTTGTCCTAATAGTAGCAACATGCGACTTCAAATACATCGAGCAAAAGTTTGTAATCTCTTCAAGAACATAGACTTCACAAATAGAAGCCTCGACCCATGCCTTATTTTTTACATTTCTCTTTTGGTGGTTCCGATGAACTCGAACGGGTACATCCACCGATAACCAATAGGCCCACCAATATGTGCCTCGTAGGAAATATGAATTGGCAAATGTTCATGGAGTCGAAGAATCTAGGAGGAGATACCCTTTCAAGCTTGCACAGTATTATTACAATGTCCTTCTCTTACTTTTCTAGATAATTGACGAGCAACTTAGTAGAACAAAGATCTCTGAAGAAAATGCTAAGATCTGTCAATGGATCTCAAACTACCTGCGGTAAGAATTTCTGAAAAGCAATCATGATTAACCTCTCCATGAATACTTGACAGTCGTTGCTCTTCATACCCATCAGTTTGTCCTTCTTCGGGTCGACGCATCATCTCAGATTCGACACGTAATCGTCTAGAAATTTTAGCCCCTGAATCCACCTACAAAGGCACCCTTTATCCTCTTTGTTCAGTGAAAAAATGGCCTTAGGTTGCTTATACTTTCCATTCCCATCCTCTATCAAATACAATACAGGACGTCTGCATATTTCTTTCAAGTCCAACATGGCTTTGGGATTGTCTTTCGTCTTACCCTTTACGTCTATCATTGTTTGCCATAAAATATAAAAGAACAGAACAATTATCGGAGGACCGGACTTTTACTTCACGTTACAAACTCGCTTGTACAAAGAAAGCCTAGGGACGAAAACCTAGGTAGAGCAGTCTAAGTACAATTGTTTATTATAGATTCTAGGGGGTGACGATAGAGGCTTGGGAAGGCGACGGCAGCCCTGCCTTACTCCTTGGACGATCGGTATGCAGCCTTGGCTCCTTATGAAAAGATAGTTGGCGTTGATGAAGAAATGCTCTTTTTGCTCCTCTGTTGCTCTTCTGGCTTCTCTCTCTCTGTGTATTTTCTCTCTGACTACTGGGGAGTCTCTCTGTATATACGTATTTCTCTCTGATATTGTATATCTTTTACAAGGGCATGGCACCTTGCTATTTATAATAGTGGGATGTGATCATTAGGGTTGCCAATAATTAGCTCTTGGAGACGGCAGCGGCCTGGGGATTGGTCAATCTAGGCCGTTCGTTTCTGATTGTGATGAATCCGAGCCATTAGGTGTAGATTACACCAAATCCCATTAGCAATTAATGCTGATTGGAATAAATCTTCCTTATAATGATCTTCTGATATCTGCGAATAAATTAGATCTATTCTTCTGCCACGTGTCCCAGATTATTAGGATTTGACCCAATCTTTAATGGCAGCAAAACTGAGGAATTAATCGATTTAGGACACGTGTCCTAGGAGCTGCTGGGGGGATCTGGACCGTATGACGAGTGAGCCGCATATGAATTTGAGCCGCATATGGTTAAGCCCACGTGTCAGGGCTGCCTGGGCAGTGGCCCTCACTTGAGCCCTCAAACCACAAGGGAGTAATCCTTGTGGGCTGCATAGGTACATATCCGCCTGAGCCGCATGGACATGATCCTCTTGAACCGCATGAGAAGTCCTCGCTCGAGCCGCATGAGGCTTTCTTGGCCTGAGCCGCATAGGACAGATTCACTCTGAACCGCATGAGAAGTTCTTTGCTCGAACCGCATGAGGCTTTCTTGGCCTGAGCCGCATAGGACAGATTCACTCTGAACCGTATGAGAAGTGAGCCGCATACGAACGCCCACGTGGCAAGGCCACATGGCATTTTTATGGCTCTCGGGGGATTTGTGTCAGAGATCTCTTTTCTCTTCCCTAGAGATTCATCATTATGACAGAGTCATAATTACCTGCTTTTGTGTCAGGGCTGTCAACTTTTCAGAGGGGTCAGTCGTCAAAGCAATTAATGCAGCATGGGTCGGAGGGGAGCACCGTCAGGCCACCTGTCTTCTGAGCCGTATGGAATGCCTCGGGCCGTATAGCTCCTTATGCCACATGGCTCTCTGAGCCGCATGAGTTTTCTGAGCCGCATGGATCTTTCCCGGCCGCATGAGTCATTTTCTTTAGTATTTTCCATGCTTCTACAAGACCCCCTTCAAAGTTTTCAATTTGTAAAATTGAAATACTTGGAATAAGAAGCATGGCTGTGTTCTTCTAGCCGCATATGAAATCCTGATCGCATAGAAGTCCTGGTCGCATGGATTGTTCAGCCGCATAGGTGACTCAGCCGTAGGAGACTGTTCAGCCGTATAGCTTCTTGCCACGTCATTATTTGCACGTATGGCAATCTTTAGCACAATATTGTTGATTTTTTAAAGGCCGCTTTTTGGTGCGGGATCCGAGGAGCTTGGCCTTCATTTTCGGCGGTTTATTTTGATAACCGAAGAGTCGGTTTACGTGTATGCACGGGGATCGAAATGCTCCGTCTTTGTTTATAAATACGGGTGACTTTAGCCGGAGGGACTTCTTTACCTTCTCTTTCGTTCACTCTTTTTCCTGTCTTCTCTTTCTGATCTTTCTTGTCTTCTCGTCGAAGCAATGGCTCCTAAGTCTTCTAAAGTTATTTCTGCCGCCGCGAAGGGCAAGAGAGTGACGTCCTCGTCAGCCGTCGAGCCTGAAGCGCCCGAAGTGCCCTCTGACGTTCGTCCTGCCTTTAAGGGTAAGGGTTGTATTTGGATCTTAAGTACCCATGGCTCTGCTACATATTTATGCACAAGCCTCCTCCCAAGTTAATGGCAGAGCCGCATATGCTGTATGGGCCGCATGACTTTTTCATGCTCGAACCGCATAGACAATGCCCCATGTTTGAACCGCAGAAGAAGGATTTAAACACATAAAGTCTCCTTTGAACGGAGCCGCATATGTTTTTAGCAGGCTAAACCGCATAGTGTTTTGTGCCGCATGAGTTCTTCTGTTAGAACTGTGTATATTCGTCCAATCCGCATAAGCTATCGAGCTAGAGTCATATGGAACTCCCATCTGATTTGGGCCGCATGTGACTGTATTGACTCGAACCGCATAGGCTTGTGAGAGCTTCTTTATTCAGTAATTTTTTGTCTTAGCCATCTTTTAATCATGTTTCTTCTTTCTCTTTTTTTTTCAGTGAACCTCCCAACCAACCCAGCAGGAGAGCTCCTTGTGGGTTCAGCTCAGTATGCCGCAGACGTACAGCTTGACGAGTTAATCCCTCGTGTAGGGGATCAGCTTCCCACTAATGAGCCTAGGGAGAGAGTGGCTGCTATTAATAAACAACCTTTCCGCTTTCTTTGTTCAATGATGAATTCGGGGAAGTTGGATGGAGAATTTCTGAAACCGGCTTTTCTCTTTGGGGACGCCTTTTCCATAGAGAACTCCCGATTGCTGGATGTCTCAGAGCACTGAGATTTTTCTGTAGACGGGGTAGAGATTCATATCCCTGAGATGGAGCGGCATTATCCTCTCTCATGGTTTAACATGGTACCGTGGGGCAGGACTATGGTGGGCTCCCTGACTCCCACCCAACAGGGAATGTTTGTGAGCAAAATTCACTACAACAGACGCACAGGTTTAGTATGTGCGGGCAAGGAATCCGTGAGTCAGACTATGATGGGGCTGCTCCCGGGCACTTTTGTAAACACAACTGGCCTTAATTTTACCTTCACCCTAGCTGATACTTTTCTGAATCAGCTCGCTCACAAGGGGTCTTATCCCATAG
This sequence comes from Iris pallida, assembly GCA_029216955.1. Lineage (NCBI taxonomy): Eukaryota > Viridiplantae > Streptophyta > Magnoliopsida > Asparagales > Iridaceae > Iris > Iris pallida. The sequence continues at coordinate 62,254 of JANAVB010000056.1, read as the reverse complement.
GCAGGTTGTCGCTGCTGAATTGGATCAACCCCATTCCCACATGGACTAATCTTACCTCATGGATTTTGAGGAAGTATGGGGACTTCCTTCAGGAAATTGATCTCTACTACGCTGTCAGGGGTACCTGCTATGGGTTGCCCATTAACAAGCCCTTGTTTATGGCTCTATTGGAGCTGTATAATCGGCGTACAGGGACTTTCTTTGCCCCCGGAGGAGAACTGGGGCTTGCTCTTCATGAAATGAATACTGTGTCTAGATTGCCGTGGGGAGGTAAAGATTTTGAAGCATATACACCGACGAACGAAGAACTCGAAGAGCTGGATCAACGGTTTCCTGGTTTCGTCGCCGTATACCAAGAACTGTTGTGTCATCATAGCGCCTGCCATCAGATGGCTATCAAGAAAGTAAATAGTTCAGAAGGGAACGCCCCTCACACCAAGGCCTGGATTTTGTATCTTTTCAAGTTGCGTCCTTCCGGTCAAATTTCGTCTCGAACTCCTCGAACCTCGAAGGAGGTGAAGGATATGATGTCGAAGGTCAAGAAGTCGAAGTCTACCCGTGACCGGTTTGGGAGTAGCACTGACTCCCTCAGTTATTTCTACTATAGTACCCGGAAGATGTCTGATAAAGCTATCTTAGCTGGGTTCTTGATGGTGTGGCTACACAACTGTGTAGTCTCGGGCGGCGCGGGTTCTATAGAAAGGATCAGCCGCCATTTCATTCTTTCTGCTGTAAAATTGGTCTTCAAGGTAAGACTGGCGCTCCTCCCGGCCATGGTGTGTAGCATACACCACGACCTTCGCGCTTTTTCGTCCAAAGGCATTGCTTGCGATGTGTCGATGGACTTTAAACGGATAGAACTACCATACCACTACCTCATGGGGTGGTTATTGATGCACTATCGGTCGTTGATGAGGCCGGGGCCTGATGAAAATGTTTCTGTTGATGACGCCTTCCTTTTCCGGTATCGTCATCAGCCTTGGGAACATGATACCATGCCGGCCTGCCGGAGGACATTGGCAAGAATTGATGGGCCCGAATTCTTCGTATCTCTCCCTGAATTCACTCCCGGAGAAGTGAGGAGGATACACGTTGACGGCGTTGATTCTCCCTAACTTTTATCTGAGAAGATGCTCCTTTGGTTACGCAACATCCGTCCCGCGCACCTGGTGTATCGTTACCGGAATAGAGTATACCTGGAGCCTTATCTGCCCAGTAGATTTTCCCGTCAATTCGTGTACAGTCAATTGTTCTTGGATCGCCCTAGGGCTTGCTTGAGCTTTGAGGGCAGTGTGCTTGATGGCGTCCGGGCTTGGCATTATTATAATGCGTCCCATACCCGAGCCAGCTTCTCACTCCCTGATGCCAAGGTGGAGGGTGACATCTTGCATATAGCGGCTCTTTATCATGTTGCAGCGAGTAAGCCTCCTGTTGGTTTTGATATGAATACTAGCTTCATTGTTGGCACCGGTTTGGCTGAGAAGCCAGACGGGTCCAAGAAGAGGAAGAGGGAGGCGAATAGGGTTCCTGTGCCGGACTCAGAGTCCACTAGGGCGGATGAGGAAGACGACGAACAAGATACTGATGACTTATCTCATTCTTCGGGCGAGGAGGTTGGGAATCAACCCCCTACCGTGCCGGTTGAAAGGGCCGTGGGTCAATCGTCTAGTCTGTCTGACGAGGTGGTGAAGGATCAACCATCTGTAATACCCGACCCTTCACGTAAACGAAGCAGGCGCGTGACTACCGCTGATGACCGAACCTATTCCACGAAGCATGCTATGGTAAGACGTCACAGGCTGCTTATTGATGATGTAGACGATGTTCCTGAGGTGATTTGGGCTTCAGCTGTTTCCTTTCTTCTTCTTCTATGTTATGGCCTAATTATTTTTTCTTTTGCTCTTTATAGGCGTCAGATGAGCTCGCCCCTCAGGACCCGATTACCGATGCTGATCCGGTCCTGTCTCATTTAGTCAGTGATGTGTGCACCGCTATCATTGCTGCTGGGGTGTTTCCGATTGCGACCGACGATTCCCACCGTGCTGGAACCTCAACCCAGGGGGATGGGGGCTTTACTGCGCCCGTCCCTGAAACATCCGAGCCCCCACATGATGACTTTGTGGGTGGGGAAACTAAGCCGACTGTGAACGAGCCGTCGCCCCCGCGTTCTTCTTCTGGTAATACAAATCAAATTATAGCTCGTGAATCAACCCATGTGTTTCTGTCGTCTTTTCCTTCAAATTACATCGACTAATGGTTACTTTGGATGTTCAGATCCCAACCCGTCATTGCCAGTGATTGATATTGCTGGATCGCACCCTACCGGAGAGGGCCTGACGGAACCTCCGTGCGTCGAGGGTCCTTCGTCTGGGTCGAGCTCGGGGTCCCAGGTAGCAGTGCAGTTGGGACAAGGAACGATGCCTCCTGTGTCTTCCTTTGCGAATGTAGCTTCGAGGGTCAACCTTTTCTCCCTGTCGAGCAACCAGGCTATTCGGGCGGCGGAAGAGGAGTTAGCCGCCATTCAAGCATCTTTTCGTACGAAATTTGCTTCTTTGGTGGCGGGTGCAGTAACTTCTGAAGCTGCCCCTCCGGTACCGTCTGCCACTCTCCCCCTGACGCCGTCCTCTACAGAGGTCTTGGATGACGTGTTACAGGACGTGGTTGCCAGTTTTCATCGCCACCTGAATAGGGGGATCGAGGCAGTGGAGGAAAGGGGGACTCCCTTTACTCTGGGCCGCCGATGGGCCGGTGGCCAGATTAATACCCTTAAGACACTCCCTGGCAGAGGGGAACTGGCTGCGCTTTTGGAGCCTAAGCTATTAGAAGCTGATCATCTCGTGGCCCAGTTTTGCTTGTTGCAACAGACTGATTTACCCGTGGCCATAAATCGAGAACGCAACTTCCTCATTACCGTGGTGGAGAAGGTGATGGCTGCCCGGGAATCGCTCAAGCCGGCTATATTACAGGACCGCCGGAATCTGACTCGGTTGTACGACCAGTGGAGCCGTCGGACTGAAGATTGCACAACTCGGGAAGCGGATGCTTCTCGCGGGGTAGCCGATGCCCGGGAACAGATCTTCGAGCTCCAGAGAAAACTGGCTTTCCTGGAGTCAGAGCATGAGGCTGCTTGCATTGAGAAAGAGACTGCTATCTAGGAGGCTGATAAGTATAGTAGGGCTTCTGCTAATCTAGAGCTTGCCCTAAAGAAGGTGGAGGACAACTGGCAGGCATATACGCTTTTATAACGCAGAGCAGTTATCCCAAGAGGCCGAGCGTCGAGCTAAGCAGAGGCTTGCTCGGGGGACTGCCTCGATGAAGAACCGTCTTTTGGAGTTGTGTAATGCCGAACTATAGTCGGCCTTTTCTTCTTGTTTTGTCCCTGATTTGTTTCTTTCTGGAGGGGACATGATCCCAAAATATGTAATGCTTTTTCTTCCTTCAAATAAAGAGTACTTTCAATTCTACCCTTCATTTGTATTGCTTGCTGCGCCTGTGATATTGTGGTGATATTTTTCCCTGCATAGGGGATATATTTGTGGACCTGTTACCCATGGCGTACCTTAGTTTTAGGTATAGGTAACAAGTTTTGGTCAGGGTACCTGAAGCAGCCATATCGACGTGGTTATGGGTGCTCTTGGTATTGAGAAAAGGAATGTCGTAGAGCAGCTGGGCTCCTGGGGCCAGATGAGGTGATAGGTTTATGCTGAGAAATTTAGCTGAGGATATTTGTGGGCCTATTATCCTTGGCGTACCCTGGTTTAGGAAACGGATAATAGGGTGACGGGGCACCGACATACTTTCTCAGAGGTAACGAGGACATGGCAAGTAGGAAGGTTTTTTTTTCAAAACGTAGAGTCTTCCTACTCAGAGGTAATGAGAACATGGCAGGAGTGAACTCGATGGAGGATATTGATGGTCAACAGAGGACATTTATGATCAACAGAGGACATTTGTGGACCTATTACCCTTGGCGTACTCCGGTTGTGGGTACAGATAATAGGTCGAAAGGGGACCATCATACTTACTCAGAGGTAATGAGGAGTTTCTTCGACGGAGCCTTCCCATTCAGAGGTAATGAGGACATGACAGGAGTGGGCTCAATGAAGGAGGGCACATAGAACAACTCAGAGGTAATGAGGACATGGAAGTTCTACGTGAGGGGTGATTTGTTTTTGGCGGAAGTGGAACGACTCAGAGGTAATGAGGACATGGCCGTTTTGGAAATTTGTGGATCGATTCCCCTTTTTTGTGCACTGGGAGTGCGGGTATTAGATCATGAGGGAGGATCTCCTTCAAGAAGAAAGTTCAGAGGTATGATCATACATGACTTGCTACCTGGAAGAGTGACCGAGATGTGAGTTCAGAGATACCAGCGGGTACATGACTCGAGAATCTGGAGAATGGTGAACGTAAATTCAGCGGTACCGGCGGGTACATGACTTCGAAAATCTGGGAAACTATGAGGGTGAGTTCAGTGGTACCAGCGGGTACATGACTCAATAATTTGGAAAACTATGAGGGTGAGTTCAGTGGTACCAGCGGGTACATGACTCGAAAATCTGGGATGTTGTTTAGGCATAAGATTTTTTTAGGAACTTGCCATTGACGGACAACATGAGCAAGTCTCCATTTTGCTTAGCGAGGCGGTAAGCACCATTGGAGAACACAATCTCGATGATAAATGGACCGTCCCATTTTGGCTGGAACTTGCCGGCGGTCTTGTGAGTCATGACCATTGGCCTCCGGACTGCCAGAACAAGAACGCCCACTTGGAATGTTCTAATTTTGACCTTCTTGTTGAAGGCTCCTGAGATGCGTGCTTGGTACAGCTCGATCCTTTGCTGAGCTAGGAGGCACTTTTTATCTAAGGCCTCTAACTCTTGCAGTCGACGTCGGTAGTTGTCATCCGTCGTCAATTGATAAGTGAGGGCGACGCGGAGTGAGGGTATTTGAGTCTCTAATGGGACAACTGTCTCACTCCCGTACACTAGGGAGAATGGCGTATTTCCAGTAGTTGTTCGAACTGTGGTGCGATAAGCCCATAAGCATTCACCGAGTTTCTCGTTCCAGTCGCGTTTGTTGGAGGAGACAAACTTCTTGAGGAGTTTGATGATTGTTTTATTGAACGCCTCTGCTAACCCGTTTGCTGCCGGGTTGTACGGTGTCGAAGCGATATTCTGAATACGGTGTTTATCGCAAAACCGATAGAATGCGTGGCTTGCAAACTGCGGACCATTATCATGGGTGATCCTTCGTGGCAGTTCGAAGCGGTAGATGACGTGATGCTTAAGGAAGCTGATCATGTTTGAAGTCTTAACTTCTGCGAGTGGGATAGCCTCCGCCCATTTGGAGAAGTAATCAGTGATCACAAGTATGAAGCGATGTCCTCGGAAGGAAGGTGGGGTGATTGGACCAATGATATCCATTCCCCATGCTTTGAATGGCCAGGACGCCACTATTGGATGTAGAAACTCGAATGCTTGGTGAATGAAGTTCGCGTGGGGAATGATATCCATTCCCCATGCTTTGCACTTTCTAGCATAATCTTTCGTATCTGCCACCATTATGGGCCAACAGTAGCCCATTCGGCGAAGACGGTCTTGCAGTTTCGGGTCGGGCTGGTAGGCCCCGCCGACACCGTCATGAGCTTCTCGTACGGCTTCTTTGGCTTCTGCATTTGACAGACACCGAAGCAGTAATCCATCGTAGGAGCGACGATACAACATTTTCGTCTCTGTATCATAGAAGAATCTGAGAGAACATCGTCTAATGGAAGCGGCTTCCTTTGGGTTCTCGGACAGGATGTCGTAGACGACGAAGTCGATGAATGGTTGTCTCCAATCTGGGGCATCATCGTTCATTTCTGCGGAATAACTCGCCATGAATTGAATATTGTTTTTGGGACAGACCAGTTCGTGGCCTATCACATCCACTGATTGGCGATCATAATTCGGAACTGCTAGGGAAGTGGCAAGACCGGCTAGGGTATCTGCTTCGATATTTCAGAGTCGGGGGACATGTTTGATGAAGAACCCCTCGAACGACGAGATGATGTTAATCGCTATTTGGTGATAAGGGATCATGTCTTTGTGGCGGACTTCGTATGAGCCCCGGATCTGATTGACGATTAGTTGGGAATCGCCGTATGCTTCAAGGTATTCTACCCCCAGCTCTCTTGCAAGTTGGAGGCCAATGACCAGAGCGTTGTACTCGGCCACATTGTTAGAGCAGGGCTCGGTGAGGGAATAAGCTCGATTAATCACCAATCCGGAAGGAGAGATTAGCACTACCCCGACTCCGACGACTATATTGCCCTTAGGTCCGGTCCTCGAGGCACCGTCGAAGAACATTCTCCATATATCATCGTGAGAGATTGCATGCGAGTCGGCGACCTTATCTGGGATCTCTTCATATATCCTGGCAGACTCCGAGCCTGGGTGGGCTGCTAAGAAGTCTGCCAGGACTTGACCTTTGACTGCCTTTTGGGGGACGAAGATCATATGATAAGGGGACAGCAATATTGTCCATGTAGCGAGTCGAGAGCTGAGTGCCCCTGGTTTAGTCATGAGGACCCTGAGAGGGTTGACTCGTGAGATCATATGTATCGTTTATCCGGTGACATAATGTCGCTTTTTCTGAATAGCGAATACTAAGGCGAGGCATTCCTTCTCCACCGCGGTGTATCGGAGCTCTGGCCCAATCATCATTCGGCTGAGGTAATATATGGCCTGCTCGTGGCCTGCGTCGTTGTTTTGTGCCAGCAAAGCCCCGAGGGAGTGTTCCATTGCTCGTACATAGAGCAGGAATGGTTTTCCAGGGACCGGGGTACCAAAACTGGAGGATTTGACAAATATTCTTTGATGCTGTCGAAAGCACGCTGGCATTCCTCGTCCCATACGAATGAGACTCCTTTCTTCATGAGGTGCGTGAATGGTCGGCATCACCCGGAGAGGTTGGAAATGAACCTTCTGATATAAGCTAGCCTCCCTTGACGGCCTCTGAGCTCGCGGAGGTTTCTCGGTGGACCCATCTCCATGATTGCTTTTGTCTTCTCAGGGTCTACATGGATACCCTGTACGGTGATGATGAAGCCTAAGAACTTCCCGCTGGATACGCCCAGAAAGGACTTCGTAGGGTTCATTTTCAAATTGTGCACTCGCATTAGGTCGAATACCGTCCTTAGATCCTGCAGATGGTCTCCTTTGCTACGGCTCTTAACGGCTATATCGTCCACATAGCACTCCACCGTCTTACGTAAGTGGTCTCTGAAAATGATGCTCATGGCTCTTTGATATGTGATGCCAGCATTCTTTAAACCGAAAGGCATGACTGTGTAGCAGTACGTGCCAATTGACGTTCAGAATGATGTATGTTTTTCGTCATCAGGAGACATTTTGATTTGGTTGTACCCCGAGAAGCCATCCATGAATGACAAACGTTCGAAGCCGTAGGTATTGTCGATCATGATGTCTGTGATAGGAAGGGGGAATTCATCTTTGGGCCACGCCTCGTTCAGGTTGCGAAAGTCGATGCAGATTCGAATCTTCCCATTCTTCTTGAGGACGGGTACTATATTGGCGACCCAATCGGGATGTTGCTCCTCACGAATGAAGCCGCTGGCTATCAGTTTGTTGACTTCGGCTTCGATCGCGTCCATGATGCCTGGGCGGAAGCGTCGCTGTTGTTGCTTGACTGGCTTCGCATCTGGCCGAATGTTGAGTTTGTGAAGAGCGATGTCGGGATTTAACCCTGGCATATCTTCATAGCTCTAGGAGAACACATCAATGTATTCTTTGACAAGTTCTAGCAGCGACTCCCGCTCTTCGTCTATTAGGCTTTTACTGACGAAAATTGGTTTTGGAGAAGATTCGCTGCCGAGGTCAACTTGTGTAACCTCATCTTCAGTAGGAGGTTCTCTCAGTTCGAACCGCTTTTTCCATTGTGCATCCAATTGTTGGGCCCACGGCTCTAGCTCGAGGATTTCAGGGATGTCTTCGTCTTCTTCGTAAGCGTCGGCGAATGCCATGTTGACTGACAAGACTTGTCTGAACACGTCTCCGATGCTGGTATTCGAGTCGAAAGTTGGTGATCCGGTTGAACGTGACTGCTAGTCGCATTCTTCATCTAAACTTTCAGGGGTCGTAGTAGGCGTTACATACCGTGGTTTCCCGCCGGGACTGGCGGCTTCAAAGGTAATTGTCGCCCAGTGCCGTAGTTCAATCTTGGCGTCGTCTCCAGATCATACCCCTGTTTCTGTATGAGATATTTGGATTGCGGGCTATAGAGATATAGAGGCAGTCTCCCGGCATCTGACCCGAGGTCGGCTTCTTCTATGGTGAGGGGATACGGATTGTTCGTCCGGCCGAAGATGATCGGATGGTCCCCTCCCTCGATTATTCGGTAAGCGTCTTCTACTGGAGTAAGCTGGATTGCGGTGTACACATTTGTCACTTGTGTGTAGGTGAGTGACTATACCGTGTTCCATAGCATACATTGTACATAGCTTATTGAGCTCGGTGTAGTTCAAAGATAACCCTTTATTGATGAAGTAAGGTATCTTTTCTAGGGGGATTACATCGTCAGTGGAGGGAACATCAGTGTGGACAGCCACATACTTGGCTAGCTCCGGTTCCTCTTCGGCTACCCCCTGTGTAAATGAAGACTGAGAGGACGACCTGGGACGCTTGATTGTCAGTGGTTTAGTTGATGGAGCAGAGCGTGGAGTTGTTGGCAGACTAGCAACCCCCAGTTTGGCACTTGATGTGGAGCAAGGAGTGGCTGGTTTGCTAGAAGTGTCAGACCTTGTATCGAGGTGACTACCCTTCTTCGGAAGGCGTATCATCCGCGGCTTGTCAGAGGGATTGAGCCTCCCTGTTTGGGGTTGACTGACTCTCGGCAGTCTGATTGTCAGTGGCCCCATTGTGGGTCTCGGCACTTGGCCGGACCTTGGCAGCCAGATTATCATCTGCTCTTCTTGCGCCGAGAGGCTGATCGCGTCCTTCCGCAGAGTGGCAGTAAGGGGTGCGGACTTGCCCGGTTTGCGAGCTTGGAGGTGGATCGTCAGGGGTCCTTCTGATCTCGTAGCTGTCTCAGTATGAGCTTGTACGTCTCCTTCATTAAGGTGCCTCTTCGACTTTTCGTATAGGCAGGAGTCTGAGTAGTAGGATTCGACCCCTTTGAAGGGATCGATATCAGCAAATTCTGTCTTTACGAAGCCGTGTTTGTCGACATATTTGAAGCACTGGTGTAGCGTGGAAGGCACGATCATATAATCGTGTATCCATGGGCGCCCCAAGAGGATGCTGTAAGAAGTGTCTGCATCTATGACATAGCAGGTGACTTCAGATTGGAGATCGCCAATCTGACACTTCAGACGAATCTTCCCAATAGGGTAGCTCCTGCCCGAATTGAAACCGCTGATGGCGGTGCTTGTAGGTGTCAGGCGATGCATTGGGATGCGGAGATGATGTAGCAGACCCTTCGGAATGATGCTTATAGAAGATCCAGGATCAATGTGCATTCGATCCACCTTCACGTCGCCGATGTATCCCGTATAGTATAGCGGGCGATCATGTAGGTTGGTTTTGATGAGCATGTCCTGCGGTGTGAAGACGATGTTGGGCATTGCTTCCGTGCAGGCGCTGTCTTGGAGATCTATGGATGAGTCCTCCCCGGTGAGGTTGGATTGAGCCAGATAGGCATCAGCATTTTGGAGTGCTTCGCTCAATACAATACGAACGTCCTTGGAGAGCCTTAGGAGTTCGTACAGTGACAATTTGGCTAGAGTGTTAGCCAATTGTGCTAAGATGTCAAAGTTGTAGGGCCTCTCTAGCCCTTGGGCTGCGTCTTTTCAGAGAGATTTGCCGAAGCGAGTCTCCTTCGGCCTAGGCTTGTCGGTCGTCGAAGGCTGAGCCGGTCCCGGAGCATCAGTTGTAGTGGGTTGATGATTTTCGGCTGGGTTGTCAACCACAGGTTGGGATTGCGCTCCGGACCGCGTGACGACGGCTGTAGCTTCCTCGTTGTCTGCTGAGATTGTGTGGCAGGTCCTGATTTTTCCACTCTTTTTTTTGTTGGTGGGAGATGGTGTGGGCCGAGTTACTTCTGACACCAAGTCTGGATGGACCCACATGATCTCCCCTCATGAGGTGGTGAGAGGTACTAGACCAGCAGCCTGTTCCCGGGAAGGTGGAAGATTGGTAATCTCTATCGTCGCCAGAGGGACGGGGATTACCCCATCTTGAGTCTCCGTCGAAGGGAAGCTGCCGAATTGTACAGACACCATATTGGCTGCTACGGTTACCTCTTCGAAATCGATGGCCAGAGCGTTCGAATCGATGAGGCTTTGGATGTACCGTTTAGTTGGTAGCAGTCGTGTGTAGCGTGGTGTACATAACGGTGGTAATGGCAAAACTTTGGGTTCTCCAGATCAGTCGGCCGAGGCTCCCGTCTTGGTGGAGGGAGCTGAATTCTGTCTCCTTGTATGAGCATGTCCAAGATAGGCTTGACGTGGCCGTCTTCAAAAGAGTAAGTGACTTAAGGCCATTGTTTGTCTACGGGCTTCAGTTCAGGTTTTTGTGCTGTATCGGCCACCATAGCCTGCTTTTCCTTGCTGTCCCAATTGTTGGAGGGGTTACCCCCATTATCGTTGTTGGGATGCTTGCCCTTGTTTTCTCCTTCTGAGATGTGCAATCCCAATTGGCGAGACTTCTTCAGTCGTTCTTCGGCGCTTGTGACGCTGATGATGAATGCCTTCCAATCTTTGAATTGACTTTCGCCCATCCAGAGACTGATCGTTAGAAGCAGTCCCTTTTGGCAAATTTCAACCAAAGAGGAATCTGGATTTTCGGAAGGCAGCTTCATGGCGGTCTGGCAAAACCGCTCGATGTAGTTCCTTGTCAACTCCTTCTCCCCTTGGACGACGTCCATGAGAGTGGACATAGTGACGTCCTGTCCTACTTTGTAGAATCGCTCCAAGAACAGGCGCTTGAAGCCGGTGAAGGAGTGGATGCAATTGTCCGGCAGATTGCGGTACCAATCGAAGGCGACTCCTTCCAACGCTCCAATGAATAACCGTGTGAGGATAGCATCATCATGGGACAGATGGTCGGTGGTGACCTCGAAGTAAGTGATGTACCGACTTGCTGAGGTTTTGCCATCATACGGGTTGATATTGAACGGCTTATATCTTGGTGGGAATGGAACATCCCTCCATTCAGCAGGGTATGGTTGCCGTATTCTGAGACCTTGAGCATTTTCTCGGGCATGAAACATGGCTCGGAGCTCCTGGACCTCTCTCCTTACTTCTCGGGTCTCATCTGTCGCGGTAGGGGCTGTTATTTCGCAAGGATTATTGCCCGAGTTTGGTGCCGCTGAGTTCGAATCTACATTGACCGCGGGGCCCGTGCTTGTTTGACCAGGCTTTCCTCCTTGTAAAGTGGGCAGGGCCGCTTTAATCTCGTCTACAGACTTGACCAAAGCAAGTAATATGGCTTCGAGATTGTCGATGCGCTGGCGATCATTGGAACCACCTTGATTGCTGTCCATCATGAAAACCGTCCTTACATGAGGAGGGATGGAAGGAACGGTAGAGGATGTGCCCTCCGAGTCGTACCCATGCACCGAAAAGTCATCGGGATAGGTGGGAATGTTCTCTTCGGGCTTGGACTCGGAGGGAACGGTATCCTCAGCTTCAGAGCTTGCTTCGTCTTGAGAGTTATGGATGTCCTCGAGGACATCAGCGTCTGTTGCATCTGAGGGAAGAGTTGTTTGTCCGGGCTCGGCTCCTTGAAACATCGGATTATTGCGGATGTTCGGAGGAGTGCTACCCCCAGTTCCCTCAACCCCCAACGATGTGGATGATGAATTTCCCATCGCGATAGATTTCGTCTTTGAACGGGTGTGTTGGAATACACCGGTAGAGGACAACCGTTTAGACGATAGTTTCTTAGCTGTAGTGGTTGATATCTTGGGACTGGAGATACTTGTCTTTTTCCCACTCCCTTCGACGGGGACCTTTTAAGCGAAATTGCAGGAGACAACAGGAGGTGCCTCATCTTCTGAGCTAGGATGATGTAGCCTTTGGAAGACGGACAGTCGATCTTCCGTCACTGTCGCGTTGTTGCAGCAGCAGTTGACGATGATTTGGGTGCAGCGATGTCCAAGAGAGGACTCTTTGCATGCCGATACTCCTCCTCTTTCCTTGCGTTTGTGGAGGATCGCCTTCCGCAGGTCAGAGGAACCACTCTATCTGTTTGCCGCCGGGGGCTGGACTCGAGAGGTTGTATACAGCTTCCCATCCGAGGCCCGTGTGATAGTCAACGGGATGCCCCGATAGTCAGAGGTTGGGACAGCTGACTGGGCCTGATAAGCCCGCGCTGCCCTAGACTTCCTCCTTTTAGCACTTGTGGGTGCGTAATAGGAGGAGTCCAAGTTGGATACCACAGAATCTGGCTTATCATCCAGAGAACCATCAGGGTCAGTACGCATGAGAGACGGTCGAAGACTGATCGAGAGAAGCGTGACGGATGCTATGCGGCTAGAGTTGGGTACCGTGCAGGCTGTCTGCATGCGGTTGTCTTCTGCCGTCGGATGAATTATTTTTGTGTGGCTAGGAGTCCCGACCGTACAGGCTGGCCGCATGCGGTTGGCAATTCTGGCCGCATGGGTTTTCTGCAAGCGATTGACTCCCATAGCCGCACGAGTTTCATCTGTGTGGTTGGCAACTGTAGCCACATAAGCTATGCGGCTGACAGATATGGCCGCATGAGTTTTCTTCATGTGGCTGGAGGATGTAGCCGCATGAGCTTTCTCCCTACGGCTGATACCCTTATGCGGCTCGGATCTCATAGAGTTTCTCTTTGCCCCTGCAAGTCCAGCATCATAGTGTTTTCTTCTGTCGGACTTGGGGACAGCAGAGTTGTCTACGATCTGAAGTGGGGCCGCAGGGGAATCTTGCTCGTCGTCTTGAACAACAGAGGGTGTCTCCGCAAGAGCTTCAGTAGGAACGAAGGATCGGGGTCTCCACTCCTTACGGGCCTTCTTTGTACGGGCTCGCTTCTGGACCGGGCCAGTGCTCTTGTCGGAGAGCATTTCTTCGAACGCCTGTTGGTCGAACCGGGCGACCAACTTTTGTTGTGTGGAGCCAAGCTTGGCTGCATCCGATTACGTCACCAACTCCTCAGCCATAGAGAAGTTAGTCCCCAGCAGAGTCGTCATCGTGTTTGCCATAAAATATAAAAGAACAGAACAATTATCGGAGGACCGGACTTTTACTTCACGTTACAAACTCGCTTGTACAAAGAAAGCCTAGGGAAGAAAACCTAGGTACAGCAGTCTAAGTACAATTGTTTATTTTAGATTCTGGGGGGTGACGATAGAGGCGCGGGAAGGCGACGGCAGCCCTGCCTTACTCCTTGGACGATCGGTATGCAGCCTTGGCTCCTTGTGAAAAGATAGTTGGCGTTGATGAAGAAATGCTCTTCTTGCTCCTCTGTTGCTCTTTTGGCTTCTCTCTCTGTGTATTTTCTCTCTGACTACTGGGGAGTCTCTCTGTATATACGTATTTCTCTCTGATATTGTATATCTTTTACAAGGGCATGGCACCTTGCTATTTATAATAGTGGGATGTGATCATTAGGGTTGCCAATGATTAGCTCTTGGAGACGGCAGCGGCCTGGGGATTGGTCAATCGAGGCCGTTCGTTTCTGATTGTGATGAATCCGAGCCATTAGGTGTACATTACACCAAATCCCATTAGCAATTAATGCTGATTGAAATAAATCTTCCTTATAATGATCTTCTGGTATCTGCGAATAAATTAGATCTATTCTTCTGCCACGTGTCCCAGATTATTAGGATTTGACCCAATCTTTAATGGCAGCAAATCTGAGGAATTAATCGGTTTAGGGCATGTGTCCTAGGAGCTGCTGGGGGGATCTGGACCGCATGACGAGTGAGCTGCATATGAATTTGAGCCGCATATGGTTAAGCCCACGTGTCAGGGCTGCCTGGGCAGTGGCCCTCACTTGAGCCCTCGAACCACAGGGGAGTAATCCTTGTGGGCCGCATAGGTACATATCCGCCTGAGCCGCATGGACATTATCCTCTTGAACTGCATGAGAAGTCCCCGCTCGAGCCGCATGAGGCTTTCTGGGCCTGAGCCGCATAGGACAGATTCACTCTGAACCGCATGAGAAGTTCTTTGCTCGAACCGCATGAGGCTTTCTTGGCTTGAGCCGCATAGGACAGATTCACTCTGAACCGCATGAGAAGTGAGCCGCATACGAACGCCCACGTGGCAAGGCCATGTGGCATTTTTATGGCTCTCGGAGGATTTGTGTCAGAGATCTCTTTTCTTTTCCCTAGAGATTCATCATTATGACAGAGTCATAATTACCTGCTTTTGTGTCAGGGCTGTCAACTTTTCATAGGGGTCAGCCGTCAAAGCAATTAATGCAGCATGGGTCGGAGGGGAGCACCGTCAGGCCACGTGTCTTCTGAGCCGCATGGAATGCCTCGGGCCGTATAGCTCCTTATGTCGCATGGCTCCCCGAGCCGCATGAGTTTTCTGAGCCACATGGATCTTTCCTGGCAGTATGAGTCATTTTCTTTAGTATTTTCCATGCTTCTACAATCATATTATTAATTATATTGTCAAACACATTCTTCTTGATATGTATGGCAATAAAGTTATGTCTGATCAAATTGGTGCTCAAATATGGCTGGTCCTAAAATATGCTTCTCTTCGTCCAGTTATAAATGTGACCAAATCCATCACACTTGTACCCCTTAGTAAGCTCTTCAATAACACTTGATAAATCTTTAACCACTTTTCATATCGTTTCTCCGGGTTACCTTGGAGGTGGAATTGCCTTCTCCATAACGCCTGCACGAGAAGCATTTTTGTTCCTCCGAAATAGGTGATCCGACGGAAGAAATTGTCGTTGACAATCGAATGAGCACGATTTTTCTCCGTGTTTCAAACTAAAAGCCTTAGTGCAGTCCATATAATACGAACATGAAAGACGACCATTAGTTCTCCATCCAGTTAACATGCTATAATCTAGAAAGTCGTTGATGGTCTACATAAGTGTTGTCGTCATCTAAAAATTCTGCTTTTTGGAAACATCATACGTGTTGGTGCCTACTTCCCACAACTGATTCAACTCATCTATCAACGGCTGCAAGTACACATCGATGTTCCTCTCCGGATTGTTCACACCCAGGATGATGAATGTTAAGAACATATACGGAGTCTTCATGCACATCTAAGGCGGTAGGTTGTACATAATAACGATTACAGGCCAACACAAATACTAGCAGCCCAAAAGTCCGAATGGGCTGAAACTGTCGACGGAGAGCCCAATCTTATATTATATGAATACGAAGCAAAATTAGGATACTCTCGATCGAAGTGCTTCCATGCTTCTCTATCGGATGGGTGATCTAATACTCCTTCAATTTGTTCTTGCCTGTGCCAGCTCATGTTTTTGGCAGTCTCCTCCATCATAAACAACCTTTGTAACTACGGCATCGAAGGCAAGTAGTACATCGAATCGTTCGACTTCCTTGTACCGTCAGACCTTTCTGTACCAGTTGCCTTATCGCGATCAGCACCATAAAATATACACACATCTTCATTCTTATCATCTTTGTAGTACAACATGCACCTGTTGCGACATGTATCAATTTTATCGTATCCCATCCAGAGCGGTCTCATAATCCTCTTAGACCGGTAGAAGTCTTTAGGCAACTTAACACCCACCGGTAAGATCTCTATAATCAACTACATCAGTCGGTTGTAGCATTCTTGCGACAAGTTAAAATTGAACTTTAAGCTCAATAGTCTTGTATCCACCTCCAACGGTGAATGATCCTCACAGCCAGGATATAATGAAGTCCTTTCATTCTCTAGTAACTCTATGAACTTTGCAGCATCGACATTCGGTGCCTCTTCAGCTGTATTATATTTGCTCGAATCGAAACAATGCCATGCAGCGTCAAAAACCATGTTTACCCTCCCGTCATCATAATCAGCGTGGTCGTGGACATCCATATACGGTTTCATATAAGGCTTCGGCTCGCTGCTAAAGACATAAGTTCTCCGTGTGAGGTCCATTTATAGTAATTCAGCGTGAAACCCCTAGAGTACAAATGATATGTCACGTCCACTTCTGCATGATATTTTAAGTTGTAATATGTAACATATGGAAACTTAATTTTGGTGTCGTCCATGTACTGAGGGAACGCCTTGGCGAACTATAGGAACTGTTTTACCCACTGTATAAATTCATCCTGCATACCGCACATATCATCAGGATGACGATTGTACATGCACGAACCATGATGCACGTAGTAATTCATATAAATTTAAAGCTAATTTTGCAAAGATGGTTACACAATGTTCGAGTATATTGTCCAGATGGATGCAAAGATGGATACACATGTTCATCAAAGTGACAACTCTTATTGATGCGTGAGTATCCAAGCCATCATATGTGAGTATCCATATCCTGATTCATGAGTATCCATTTTATAATAGATTACTATCCGAAAACTAGTAGACATGTGGACAACTCCGATTTCAAACCCTATTAAATAAGTGTCATCACGTGTTCAATGTCAGCACTTCTTTTCAACAAAAATTTACTTATCCAAGCCTTTTAAGCCTTTGAGAGTTGTACAGATTTTTGAAAATTACTAGAAAGGCTAAGTATTATAAATTTTCTTACGTTTATAAGATTTGTAAGCTCTCGATGAGAAACTCTCCTGGCACAACAATGCATCGAGCTTTACCAGGCACACATTTTTGGAGCCTTCAACAAAAAGGTGAAGGAAAGGACTTTCCAAGTCGGCAACCTCATCTTAGCAATAAAAAAAACCGATGGTCATGCCGCACAAGACTGTAGGAAAATTCTAACATGAGGGTGAAGGCCCCTTCATCGTTGAGATAGTGTACTCAAACTGTGCATACAGGCTAACGAAGCCTAATGGAAATTTACTAATGATGTCCATTAATGTTAAATTCTTGAAGAAATGTTATGTTCGATCTACAAAAGGCATAACCATCTTCTTCTCCCGCAAGTATACAAGTCGAGCACACAGCGAGGGGTTCACCGAAGTGTTTCCTCCCCACAAGTCTCCGGTAGATGCACAGTGTTTGCATCTCCCCAGCAACACAAATGTGCATCATAGGGCGCCTCAGAAGAAGTCATCCACAAAGGCTCCAGACACCCATAGTGAAACAACTACAATGAAGGTCAACTGTCCACCAGCAGATCCCTATGAAATATTTCTACTACGTCCATAATACCTCTGGTAAGAATATACACATCCACGAATAAAGCGAAGATTTTCATTAAAGGGAATCTATTACATATTACATGTTGAGATTTTTATGGTTATATGAAAGTCTACTACATCCGAAATGCAGGTAAGGCCAGCTTCTAATGCATTCCAACCAAGCCAAAAGAGACAGAAAGAAGTGCAAAAAAGGAAGGTGGTCCACGTCAAGGGCCACGCCAGCCTTTATTTCTGCCACCGCCGTTAGAACGAACGCTAAGGAATGGCAATTAGCAATTAATCCAAATTCTGCATGCGGCACCGCTATTATGTTAAGAACAGTAAGCCTCATGTCGGGGAGGAACTAGCACGGTTAGCTTTCTTTGTGAAAGGGGACAACATCGCTCCTTCATTTTTTGGCAAATTCTCGTATCAAGGGGATAATCTCCTTGGACGAATAGATCCATGGTATCTTTTCATACTTCATCACGGTTAGCAGAAGTAGGGTGAAAACACATATTAAGTTTCAGCAAGGACTAAAAAGGATGATCACCTATCTACATGACGGATCATCGAGAAGCAAATCTATACTACGGCCTTCGTACCATCTGATGGCATGGTGCCGATGAACACTATAAATTCTATCCAACTCGTCGTAGGTAAGAAGCCTTCCATCCCGTAGGAAGAGCGCTTCAGTATGGAAAGGGGAAGAAGAAGAACTGTGAAGAAAACCTCATCTTTTCAAGGCCATATTTATAAGCACTGAACAGTTATCCACAGCTAGCCGCATTCAATGCATTGGTGGGTAGGTAGTTACGTCCCTTGTTAGCAATCACCCGAATAAAACTCGTATTATACGCAAATTTTTCTGTATCTTTCAGAAACGTATAATACTTGCGTACTTTTGACAGACTCAAATCAGTACGTAAAATTTAAGCATACGAAATTTTAAACGTGTTCCGTATAAATTATTGAAAATTTTAGCACAAAAAATATGGTGGGAACATGTTTAAATAATCAAATTTGACAACATATATAAGAATGTGAAGTTTTTAACATCAATATTTTCAATTTTTGAATATTTGACCGATTTTTTGAACGTATTTTATTTACACTGTGCCGATTTACACTCGTACTTTTGTCATCCCAAATTTCTTTTTGTTTGTCGAATTGCTAACAAGGGTTACGTCCCTATTCAATGTGATGTATCTTGCATTAATTGTGATGCACCGATCTCTTCCACTTTTGGCCGAGTCAGCGGTCAGATCAAGCTCTCCAACCCCTATGCTTCAAGTTGTTATTGCCGAGACACAATTTTTTTGATGGAAAACTGAAATATCGTAACAATTGTACAAACAATCGTTATTACGTAAGACTTCACAGAAGGTATGTAAAAGAAATTCTACTAGTGCTACACTTCACAGAAGGTGCACAGAACGTAACACTTCACAGAAGGTACGTAAGATAAATTCCACTAGTGCTACACTTCACAGAAGGTGCACAGAACGTAACGCTACAAAGAAGGTACGTAAGAGAAATTCAATTAGTGTTACACTTCACAGAAGGTGCGCTAATAGAATTCAGATAATATCAACGCAAACACTTCACCGAAGGTGTGCCAAAAGAATACAGATAAAACCAACAAAGAAGGTGACAGGCGAAAGGTGGAAAAACTCCTACTGGGGTGAATGATCACCGTTGCTCAAAGCTTTATTCGCCCCACACGAATAGCTTCCAGGAACCAGCAAGTTCGTCGGAGAACTTGGAACACTCTGCTCTTCTGACTCCTCGGATGAACTCGAACTCCTGTGCAAAATGCAACACTGGTACAATACCTCTCTTCTCTTTCACAGCCTCTAAGCACTTGTAAACTTTCTGTCTACTACTTGTGTATTAGTTCTAACCTGTGAGAGAGAAGGAGGAGGCCTTAAATAAGCCCCAGCAACAACTGCCCGGTTAGCACAATGTTAGGGACGTGGTAGTAACCACCCCGAACATGGAGCAACAGAACATGTGAAGACACTTTCTGCTGCAAGTTGTGCCACTCACGTAACCAGCGTAATTTGCACTTTACGCACACAGCCTCTTTACGCACCACGTATACTACGCACTCTATGCACACTGCGTACGCTGCGCACACTGGGCTGCGTACTGGGCTGCATAACTGGGCCAGCGTAACTGGGCTCGCGTAACGGGCCGCGTAACGTGGTCGCGCAAGTGGCTCGCACAATGAGCGCAACTTAAGTGCACTATGCACCTAGCGACGATGCTGACGTGCTAAGTGCAAAGTGCGCCAACAAAATGCCATATTATGCCTCATGAGCCCTTGAGCCCGAGTCCGAGCCAGAGCCCGAGTCCGAGTCTGAGTCCGAGTCCGAGTCCGAGTCGCTAAGCCCCTACGGGGCTTAGCTCCTATAGAAATAAATTTCCCAATAGCAAAAAGCATGAATGCTTTAATTGTTGATTTTAGCCTTTTTCCCATTAGAAAAATAACCCCACATGTCAAACCCATGTGCACCTACACACCACATGTGCATCCCAAATAATAGCAAAGCTACTATATAGAGATACAAACTCTTTGTTTTTTTCGATGTGGGACTAAAGCTTTCTAAAGAAAAAACCAAAAACCCAACAATCTCCCACATATCTCTATATATGGATATAAGTGTTCCCCACAGTAACTGTCCATCATGCATTAGGAGAGATGTCGCTGACGACTTGAATCTTCTCGCATGGGTCAAAAATCAAACTATAATACAAGAATGGACTAAGCCTTGAATTCTGCATCATAGCTGAATTTCTTTCCACTCACATAATGTAGTTACATGTGCTTCTGGCTACACATTTAAAGGCCCTGTGCCAGCCTGGTTTAAGTGTATAATTTTGGGCGTCTACACGTTTACCCTCAAGAGATGGCCTGATATCTCTGTCCAAACACTATAGGTGAGTTCATTATAAAGAGACATGGCATGAAGCGCTTTGCGCTTCCTTTGCGGTGCTACGCCGCTATGACATGGCTTAAAGCCGAGGCCTTACCCCGTACCGGAAACCTCATCGTAGTGTCATACTACAGTATCATGAGGCAACCGCCTCTTTGTAGTGCCAAACTACCCAGCATGAAGCCTTAGGCTCCCTTACGGTGTTACGCCGCAACGACATGGCTTGCAAGGCTGAGGCTTTATCCCTAACCGAGTACCTCATTGTAGTGTCGTGCCACTGTAACATGAGGAACTCCTCCTCTTTGTAGTGCTGACTACACCCCTTTTTATTTTAACATACAGTATTAGGCTAACTGCCTATTTGCGGTGCTACGCCACTGTGACTTGGCCTGCTAAGCCGAGGCTTTATCATATTCATGGACAGCACCCCATATATAGGAACCTCATTGTGGAGTCACCCCACTGTAGCATGGAGTTTCACTCCTTGTAGTGCTGCTCTACCGTGCTTCCTGTAAAGCACACCAGGCATTTATTCTGCCTGAGAACTCATTAAGGCAATTAAGTCATCCTTTCCACAGGAACTATTTTTCACAGAAAATAATAGTAGACAACAGTGGTTGTAGGTCTGTAACCTCTCTATTTTCAATAAAACATGTACCCACCGTTCCTGATATTCTTCTAGTTAATAGTCCTCCCTTGAACCAAAAGCTAGATGCCTAGTAGATAAATCTTTGAACTAATAGCATAAAACTTTATGGTAGGAATACAATAACTAATATCATAATGCCTTCAAGCCCATTTTACATGCTGAGTCATCGACAAGCTGGCGCTTGAGGCCCTTGGTGAACGGATCTGCCAGATTTTCCTGACTCCGAACATCAATTACTGCAATTACACCTCTCTTAATAAGATCATGTACTACCTTGTGCTTTAACCGCACAGTCCTCTTCTTTCCGTTGAAAATGTTATTTGATGCCACCACCGCAGTCGCCTGGTTGTTGCAGTATATCGGTATTGCCGGTATTTGCGTCCCAACCACTGGAAGATCATACATGAGCTTCCGTAGCCATTTTGTTTCCTCGGCTGCGGTATCAAGTGCAAAGAACTCAGATTCCATGGATGACCGCGAGAGCATAGTCTGTTTCTTCGATTTCCATGATATAGTAGCTCCACCCATTGTGAAAATATATCCACCTGTGGACCTCTCGCTCTCCAAATCTGAGCACCAGCTGGCATCGCTGAAGCCTTCCACTACCGACGGATCTCCGCTGTAGTACAGTGCATATGTCTGAGTCTTCTTGAGATATCTCATAACCCGTTTCACAGCCTTCCAGTGTTCAACACCAGGATTGCTCGTAAAACGACTCAGCATTCCCACGACGAAAGCTATGTCAGGCCTTGTGGCATTAGTAGCATACAACAAACTCTCGATTACGCTTGCATACTCCAGCTGCCTGACACTTTTCCCTGAATTAGGCTTCAACTTCACATCACACCTGTACGGCGTATCGGTCCCTGGAAGATCCCGATACCCATAATGAGTGATCATTTTCTCAATATAATGAGACTGTAACAGCGCTAGTCCAGTGTCTGTCCGGATGTTCTTGATCCCTAAGATCACATCAGCTTCCCCCAAGTCCTTCATACTGAATTTACTCGAGATGAACCTCTTTGTCTTCGTGACACAGCTCATATCCGTACCTAGGATAAGCATGTCGTCCACGTACAGCCAAACGATCACACCTCTTCCATCAGCGAACTTCGTGTAAGCACACTTGTCCGTCTCGCTGACCATGTAGCCATTTGACCTTATAACTTTGTCAAATTTCTCATGCCACATCTTGGGAGCCTGTTTAAGACCGTACAAAGATTTCACCAACTTGCAAACTTTGTCTTCAAGACCCTTGACGACAAATCCCTCTGGCTGTTGCATATAAATCTCTTCGGTCAGCTCGCCATTTAGGAAAGCCATTTTTACATCCATTTGATGTATCACCATCTTATGTATTGCTGCGAGAGCAATCAACATTCTGATAGTGGTCATTCGGGCTACTAGAGCATATGTGTCAAAATAGTCAATCTCCTGCTTCTGAGAAAACCCCTTAGCTACCAACCTTGCCTTGAACTTGTCAATAGTTCCATCTGCTTTCATCTTCTTCTTGAAGATCCATTTGCATCCGATGGATTTCGCTCCTTCAGGAAGATCAACCAACACCCAAGTGTTATTTGAGGTGATAGAATCAATTTCATTGTCAATCGCCTCCTTCCAGAAAACTACGTCTTTGGTCTTCATCGTCTCATCATAGGTAAGCAGATCTACTTCCACATGATAGGTGACAAAGTCACTTCCGAAGTCCTTCGACCCTCCTCACATGCTTAGCTGACGGCTCAGCTTGTTCTGGTTCAATTGTTGTATCAACATCTTCTTGGACCACATCTTCATTGAAGACTTCAGTTTGCTGTGCACCCTCATTATTCTCGGTACATCCGTAAGAACAATATTCTTATGCCTAGCAAATTTGTGTTCAAAATATTTTGCATCGCAAGATTCAATGATATAATTTGACTCAATATCAAGAAATCTCCGAGCATCACTCTTCTCGGCATACCCCAAGAAGATCGTCTTTGTAGTCCTTGTCCCAAGCTTCTGAATCTTCAGATCTGGAAGCTTGAGATATGCCAGACACCCCCACACTCGAATGACATTCAAGTTAAGTCTGACCTTGAACCAGAGTTCATGAGGAGTAACGTCTGAAGTTGCATGAGGCACTCTATTTAGAATAAAAGAGGCCGTCAATGCAGCTTCACCCCAGTAGCACTTAGGAAGGCCAGCAGTCAACAACATTGAGTTAATCATTTCTGTTAACGTTCTGTTCTTCCTCTCTGCTAATCCGTTTGATTGAGAAAAGTACGAAGCCGTAGTCTCATTAACAATTCTATGTTCTTTACAGAACGATACAAATTCATGACACATGTACTCCCCACCTCGATCACTTCTTATTCTTTTGAGTTGTTGTCCAGTCTGCCGCTCAGCTTTGGCTCTGAACTCCTTGAACTTCTTGAATGCTTCGTCTTTAGCTTTCAGCAAATAGACGAACGCATACTTTGAGAAGTCATCGATGAAGGTTATAAAATACTTCATCCCGACCTTTGTAGAGAACTGTTTGAAGTCAGATATCTGAGTGTACTAACTCCAGAAGATTTGTACTTCGATTAACCCGAGGAAAGGGTTTCCTAGTGATCTTAGTTTGAGCACAAACTTCACATTTCTCTACCTTACCCCCACACTTAGAGATAAGCCCTAGACTAGACATTCTATTAATTCGTTTAGAATGAACATGTCCTAGCCTATTATACCACAACTCATAAGTATAAGCAGAATAAGTGATTGTATTAACAACATTAAACTGATTTACAAGCTGAATCTTGAACATTCCTTCGGTATAAAAAACTTTCCCGAAATATTTTCCCTTGATAGACATCACCATTTGGCCAGCATTGATGTCCATCCTGAGGTCTGCGTTGCAGAGTAGGCCTCCTGAGATCAGGTTCTTGGCGATAGCAGGAACGTGCTTCACGCCTTGAAGCGTCAGAGACTTCTCCGAAGTCAGCTTCAACACTACCGTCCCGATCTCGAGCACTTCAGCTTGTGCCTGGTTCGCCACCATAACCACATCAGAAATAGGGGTGTAGGTAGTGAACCACTCCTTGCTGGAGCAAACATGGCAGGTGGCTCCAGTGTCTACCCACCAATCAGCATCAGTTCCTACCGCATCAACCTGCGCAATCATAGCAACAACATCACTGATCATAGATACCTTACTAGGTTCTTCTTGCTCCAATTGCTTGGTTTTTGCTTTGCACTCATTCTTAAAGTGGCCCTTCTTGCCACACTTGAAGCAAGGCATTTGAGACTTTGGCTTCTTTTTCTTGATAGAAGTTCCTTTGAATTTTAGATTGTCAGGGTCCTTCTTCTTGCTGTGGGAAGCTGCCTGCTTTTCCCTTTGTTCCATGGTATGAACCATATTGGCGTTAGCTAATTGCTTGGACAGTGCGTCCACCTTTAGTTGAGCCCGCATCTGGTCCTCAACATAGATTTCCTGCAAGAGATCTTCAAGGGTGATCTCCAGCTTCTTCCTATGCATGTTTGCATAGAACTTGCTCCACACAGCGAGGAGCTTTGAGACAATCCCTCCAACAACAAACTTGTCGGGGAGAGGCATTTCCTCGTCTTCCATCTTCTGTCGCAGTTTCAGGAACTCCTTCACCTGCGGCAGCATAGACTTTTCGTCCTCAAAGAAGCACTTGTGATATTTTTCAACCACAAAGATTTTACTGCAGTTCTTGTCTTCTTCGTAGAGTTTTTCTAGAGACTCCCATATGTCTCTAGCGATATTCTTCTTAAAATAGGATTCTGCAAGGGAATCTTCCATAGCATTTAGGAGTAGCAGCTTGCAAATACTATTTTCCCTTCTCCATTTTGCTTGAAGTTTAGTAGCCGCGATAATTGCGGCAGCAGACCCAACATCTGGAACAGTAGGTTCTTCCTCCAAAAGCACGTGATCTACGTCTTTGAGTTGAAGGGTTAGATATACCTTCCTCTTCCAGACTTGGTAATGTTCTCCATCAAACTTTTCTAACTTGCAAAAGTCAGAATTAAAGAGTGAAACATTAACGTTTTCCATCGTAGCGATAAAGCTTTGAGATTGTTATTGCCGGGGCACAATTTTTTCGATGGAAAACTGAAATATCGTAACAATTGTACAAACAATCGTTATTACGTAAGACTTCACAGAAGGTACCTAAGAGAAATTCCACTAGTGCTATACTTCACAGAAGGTGCACAGAACGTAACACTTCACAGAAGGTACGTAAGATAAATTCTACTAGTGCTACACTTCGCAGAAGGTGCACAGAACGTAACGCTTCACAAAAGGTACGTAAGAGAAATTCAATTAGTGCTACACTTCACAGAAGGTGCGCTAATAGAATTCAGATAATATCAATGCAAACACTTCATCGAAGGTGCGCTAAAAGAATACAGATAAAACCAACAAAGAAGGTGACAAGCGAAAGGTGGAAAAACTCCATTTGGGGTGAATGATCACCGTTGCTTAAAGCTTTATTCACCCCCACACGAATAGCTTCCAGGAACCAGCAAGTTCGTCGGAGAACTTGGAACACTCTGCTCTTCTGACTCCTCGGATGAACTCGAACTCCTGTGCAAAATGCAACGCTGGTATAATACCTCTCTTCTCTTTCACAGCCTCTAAGCACTTGTAAACTTTCTGTCTACTACTTGTGTATTAGTTCTAATCTGTGAGAGAGAAGGAGGAGGCCTTAAATAAGCCCCAACAACAACTGCCCGGTTAGCACAATGTTAGGGACGTGGTAGTAACCACCCCGAACATGGAACAACCGCTCAGAACATGTGAAGATACGTTCTGCTGCAAGTTGTGCCACTCACGTAATCAGCATAATTTGCACTTTACGCACACAGCCTCTTTACGCACCATACGCATACTACGCACTCTACGCACACTGCGTACGCTGCGCACACTGGGCTGCATACTGGGCTGCACAACTGGGCCAGCGTAACTGGGCTCGCGTAACGGGCTGCGTAACGTGGTCGTGCAAGTGGCTCGCGCAACGAGCGCAACTTAAGCGCACTATGCGCCTAGCGACCATGCTGACGTGCTAAGTGCAAAGTGCGCCAACAAAATGCCACATTACGCCTCATGAGCCCGAGTCCGAGCCCGAGCCCGAGTCCGAGTCCGAGTCTGAGTCTGAGTCCGAGTCGCTAAGCCCCTACGGGGCTTAGCTCCTCTGGAAATAAATTTCCCAAGAGCAAAAAGCATGAATGCTTTAATTGTTGATTTTAGCCTTTTTCCCATTAGAAAAATAACCCCACATGTCAAACCTATGTGCACCTCCACACCACATGTGCATCCCAAATAATAGCAAAGCAAATATATAGAGATACAAACACTTTATTTTTTCCGATGTGGGACTAAAGCTTTCTAAAGGAAAAACCAAAAACCCAACAAAAGTATTAGCAATAAAGGTAGATTTGATGTGACGTGCTGAATTCACATATCAAAATGCCAGGTGGCAGGAGCTCCGGTAAATAATGAGCACGCGTGGTTAAGTTCTTAGCATCCACAGCATGCAAATGAGAGTAATTCTATTCGTACCTCCAAATTGTCCCTCCAATACACCCCTCCTTATGTGGCAGTTGACATGTCATATTGAATAATATTATGTGACATCTAACATGGTCGATGACATGGCAAATTTTAACCCAAAAAGTTAATTATCCAATTTTGTCCATGTTAATGTTAATATTAATATTAATTAATATTAATATTAATGTTAATATTAACTAATGTTAATATTAATGTTAATGTTGATATTAATATTAATTAATGTTAATATTAATGTTAATATTAATATTAATATTATTGTTAATGTTAATGTTAATGTTAACATTAATATTAATTTTTAATATTAATGTTAATGTTAACATTAATTTTAATATTAATTTTAATTTTAAAATTTTTCACGTTAGCTGC
This sequence comes from Iris pallida, assembly GCA_029216955.1. Lineage (NCBI taxonomy): Eukaryota > Viridiplantae > Streptophyta > Magnoliopsida > Asparagales > Iridaceae > Iris > Iris pallida. The sequence goes on along the minus strand of JANAVB010000056.1, from coordinate 35,463 downwards.
CACATCAACATGTCACGTCAGCTGCCACGTAAGGAGGGACGGTTTGGAGGTACAATTTGGAGGGACAAATAGCATTATTCTGCAACAAAGGACCAATCATCAGCATGCGACAAAAGCCTACAGATAGCGAGGGCCCAACTGGTAGTATGCACCTACAGCCAATGCGGCTCACAAAAAGAAAGGTTACTCCCATCTTATGATATCTTCAAGGCCGAGTCGCCTAGAGCATCTCCCAGCTTCAATCTCCAAACAGGTAGAGAGGTCTTCACCACAAACATTCCCTTCCAGCGAGGGACAAGTACAGTTCATGTCCATATCACCTTTGAACTACTGCTCCCCCCAGCAAACAAACTCGTCCCTAGGATCCCAGTTGCTTCTGGGAATTCCTTACCTCTGATCCCCAGCAGGATCTGAGATAATCCATTTCTGTCATGACTACAGTACTGCTGAGCGAATGCCCTCCACCTATCGTTACTGTCTGCACAAATCCTAGCTAGTATTAGTCCTTATACTTGCATGTCAATACCACCTCTACACAAGTTTATAGGATCATCAGGACGTATTAAGGCACACGGAAGTTTACACACAAACAAGGTACACTCAGATGGTTTACCAAATCAGAGGATACATGCTAAAGGAAAGAAAAAAGAAAAAGAAAACTTCATTCACGTGAAGGGAAGATTATAAAATATGGCCACAAAGGCCGAGACAAAAATAATGAAAAAAGAAAAACCTAGAAAGATAGGGGGAAGAGCAGTCAGACCCACAATAGACGCAGACGAGTGGCAGCCCTATCCTATGACGAGAAGTCCTTTTCGGAGCCATGCATGTTGGAGAAGCGATGGCCCTCTTCCATATTTGTAGAAGGAGTGAATGATGCTTCGAATACACTAGCTAAGACCATCTCCAATGGGGGTTTCTATCTTCCCTATTTCTATGGAAGAAATCTATTTTAGAAAAAACTTCTCCCAATGGTAGTTTCTATCACCATTTCTATCATAGGTGGCAATGATGTAGGATGAAAACTTTCTAGGAGGGTTTCTACATGTAGAAACTCTCATAGAAATTCTCCTATCTCTCATGACAATTATTATTGGGCCCCACACCATTATATTAGTTCTTTTACTATGTGACACATAAGATAGAAATGGAGAACCATTGGAGAGCATTTTTTGTATGTGTATAATTTCTATGTAGAAACTCTTCCAACTAGGATAGAAATCTTCTTAAAGTACAATGCCAAGTAGGAAAGAACTCAATTTTAGAAATCACCATTGGAGATGGTCTAATACATAGGAAGACAAGCAGATGTTACGCTTCGTCAAAGAATGCCTTGATTCCCATGTCTGACGGCGGTTCGAAACCCAAGGCAATCCCAAATGCTCTCTCCTCAAGGAAAAGTGAGTTGACAGGCTGGCAACGTTTTCCATGCCACAAGCTGATGATGTCATCAAAGCTAACAACGATATGACGGTATGCTAATAGACAAACCCAGCTGGCCCAAGCACTATGCATGTATGCATCGGTTCAAATATTCCAAACTTATAAGTTTGAAAACATTGAAGGGGTCCTGAAGAAGCATGAAAAGTCACCAAGTCTGAAAGTCGCATAAAAAATTATCTACATAGCTAAAGAAGGATGATACACTATGCAACTCCTACATACAGCAAATTAGCAGCAACCATATATGTTGCTCTCCCTCTGGCAGTATTAAATTCTCTGAGTGTCTCATACTCCGTGTATACTGCAGGCGACAGTACCTGCAATACCCTAACCACTATCTCTTACCAGTGAATATGTGGTTCATTGTCATGTATACGACCCTCCTGTGACTCCATGCAATTAGACGTTCCATACGACAATATTCAGGCATACCACGCATATCCGTGTCCCGAAGAAGTATTGAGAAGCTCTCATCATGCGGCAGTACCCCGAGGAGCCCTTTGAAGCCTTCTACGCAACTCAGTTCTCCTACTATAATATAGAGATCCCTTCAAACCCTGATGTATGCAATATAGATGACAGCTATAGCAGACGGCTACAATCACCCATACTTTATGGAAATGCTCTTAGAAGTTTTCACAACTGAGTTTGCTTAGTCAAGGTTACGTGTCAAGCTGACCATACCACATGGGTAACAGCCGCAGCAGACAGTTTCACTCAATGAATGCAACCTATGTGGTTAGCAGCTGTAATAGACAGTTGTCGCAAGCCGAGTCCCATGATTTTGGTGGTAGTTTTTCTCCATCACAACCCAATCAAGGCCACCTGTTAAGATGGCCGAACCATAGGGTTAACGGCTGTACCAGACAGCTGTAGTAACCCGGACTTCGTGATTTTGGTGGCAGTTTTGCCCCTATTACTGCCTAATTACCAGTCCTAGAAGGATATAAACGAGAGCAATACGAGGGGGAGAATTCCCTACAGCAAGAGGGATGCCTCACGAGCCGGTCTTTGGAGATGAGGCCTTTTTTGGCGAAGCCAAGTCAATTTAGTGGGATGTGTACCCCTCTAGGGAGGGAGGTAATTGTCTAAGCACAAAAAATAGAGAGAAAATGGAGCTTGATTATAGTCCTCAGCATCAGCAAGCCGAAGACTTGTGATCCCCCCTTCGTTATCAGATCGTCAGTGGAGTAAAGAATCAACCACTCCATCGTAACATTACCCAGGTATAAATTCTGTACTTGAGACCCTCGATGCTATAATTTTATTGTACTTTCTTTCGTAATAAGTTGCAAAGCCATAAGTTAAATCTTCCTAAGCACCCATTGCAATGGCAACCAGGGACCTGTCGGTGCATCTTACACCACTCACACAAAATGTCATCGTCCTGCAATATAGTCCGAGGAGGCCTGCGGGACGTAACTTTCATATAGATTGAGTCGGCGTGCTTGTTTGCCATGAACAAAAGTTGAAGATCTTTTTGAATTTCAAACATATAAAAGAGTACAAAAAACTCCTGAATAGAAGATCTAGGTACAAATTTTTAAAAAAAAGTATGACGGTGGAGATCGAATACTGCAGCGGCTCCTTTACTCCGTTGACGATCTGACGACAAACTGAACTTGCTCCGACTTTCTGATGCCTGTGAGAGGTAATCTTGGTTGCCAATCAAGAAGACGTTGAAGCCTCTTAAATGAAGGAAAACTCCTTCTATTTATAGGCTGCACATATACGAAGTACGGAAGGATTTTTGACGTGCATGAGCGTTGCACGTGCAAGATTTTAAGAAAATCTATTGTAACTGCTCTGTGAGGGCTGCTATTGAGCTGACACGTGGCAGTTGTTTGAGTTATCTGTTATCGAGATCTAGGACGGTTACCATCCTTCATCAACATGATCGAGTGACTGACACATGGCGTATGTCCATTGCTCGACTATCTAGCTTGGATGAAACTGAATAGATTTTGTTCCTATCAAAAGAACAATAGCTGAAACAAACTAAATTCCAACCTTAACTTAGGAGTGGTGGTCTGACTAAATTGGATTTGATTGTATCTAAAAAGATAAAACTGTTTAAACAAACTAAATCTGATTGTACCTAAGAAGATAAGGCCATTTGAATAAACTAGATGTGATTGTATCGGAAGAGATACGGATGCCATAATGGCCACGGGGCATAATGCCACGTTATGTGGAGCTGAGCGCTATACAATCACATCCAGTTAGCATCCTTCATCAACAAGATAGAGTTACTGACACTTGGCCCATGACCATTGCTCGACTATCTTGCTCGAATGAAACCGAATAGATTTCGCTCTTATCAAAAGAACAACAGCTTAAAGAAACTAGATCTCGACCTTATCTCAGGAGCGACGGTTTGAATAAACTGAATTTGATTGTATATGAAAAGATACGATCATTTAAACAAACTGAATTTGATTGTATCCCGAGGAGAGACGACTGTTTGAACCAACTAGACGTGATTGTATCTAAAGAGATACGATTGTATCATGAGGAGATATAACTATATGAACAAACTAGATGTGGTTGTTTTTGAAGAGATATGGCGGCCATACTAGCCACGTAGCATGATGCCACGTTGTGGTGGAGCTGTGCGCTATAAGAGTTGTGCTTTTGGGTATCAGCGAAGTCATTGCGCTTTTGGGCGACGAATGACCACTATGGAGGATTCGAAGTCACGTTATTGTGCTTCTGGGTAACCATGAACAAGCTGTGCTTCTTTGGAGTCTAGTGACTTCTTTCAGCGTCGAAGTCACTATGTTGCGCTTCAGGAAAACCATGAAGGAGCTGCTCTTCTGAGAAGCTCTGAGAGATCAGTGAAGGAGACGTGAAGGGGCTGTACTTCTAGGAAGCTCCGAAAGAATTAGTAAAGGAGCCGTGAAGGGGATGCACTTCTTGGGAGCTCTAAGAGATCAGTAAAGGAGCCATGAAGGAGATGCTCTTATGGGGAGCTCTGGGAGATCAATGAAGGAGCTGCGCTTTTCGAAGCTCCGAAGGAACCATGAAGGGGCTGCACTTCTGGGAAGTTGAGGCTGCACTTGGGGACGTTGCTGAGGCTATGCTTCTTGGAGTTGATGAGGCTGTGCTTTTAGACATCACTGAGGCTGGGCTTCTGGACATCGCTGAGGCTGCGCTTCTTGGAGTTACGGAGGTTGTGCCTTTTGGGGTGTCAAAGTGGCCGTGCTTTTAACTGCCATCCGCCACCAACTGTCTTGACAACTGACAAATTGATAGCTGTCATTTTACTTTATTTTCACACTTTGTTCTGTGTGCAATTAAATGCTAAAGTAATAGCCCAATGTATCTGCTTCATTAGGAGTGATGTGCTTTTGGATCTCCAAGATGCTGTGCTTTTGGAGTGCTGATCCACTACACTTTTGAGGCACTAAGATGCCATGATTTTGAGGCATTTTAAGTCAACACTCATTAATTTTTGCCTTTCTGTGGGGCTCGAGAAGTGATGACTTTTACTAAAGATTTAGTCATCAGCAAGCAAGCCTCAGCGCAGACACTATTCAGTAACACTGTGCATTAGCTGAAGCATCAACTCATCTTCTAGACGCTACTTTAAAAAGTAGCGCTCACGTGCATCAGCTAATGGAGCTTTAGCCCATCTTTCAGACGCAACTTCGAAGAGTAGCGTCCATGCGCATCAGCTAATGGAGCATTGCCCCAAGCTTTGGTTCTTACGCGTGAGCGCCCAAGTGATGGGGGGACTTCAAGAACTGTGTCATTCGAGGCATCGAAGCACTCGAACCAGTTATGTACAGCTTGTCGTCAACGTGCGTATTACTTCTAGTGCATGTTTTCGGCTAACTGTAGGCACAACACGTTGATCACACGAGGCACGTGCTGGCTTGGATTTCTTCGTACTATCCCTAGAAGGTGCATAGTACTCAGAATCCAATATGGCCTTACCCCAGGGGCAGGTAATTCTGTCAAAGACAGAGGATCTTTCCTGTGTCGCAGGCTTCATGCACAAATAGGGTACTAGACCCTTCTTCTTGTGTTGCACCTTCGTCTGGCACACAACCTATGAGTGGCAGTCTTTGCTGCATTTCCTAGCTACTTTTTGTGGCTCAAACGGGCACCTGGATTCAACGGGCTCCCTTTACTGTCTTCTTCTTGTGCCCCTTTCCAAAGGAGGCAAGGGGTCTCAATATATAGAGTGGAATGGAACTTCTCTTCTTTTTCTTTCCGATGTTGGACTAAAAGCAATATGCTTTTTTCTATGCTTCTACAAGACCCCCTTCAATGTTTTTAAAACTTTGACAAGTTTTGAAATACTTTGAACAAGAAGCATGGACAAAAGAGATGTTTAGGCACATGAATTCCTATCAGAGGTAATATGGACGTAATAGGTTTGGGTACCTTCGCTGGAGAATTTATGTGGACTTATCAACCTTAACGTACTCAGAACTAAGTACGGATGGTTAGTTGAGATGACAATCACCATCAGAGGTATCATGGACGTACTGGTGAAAAGTCAATCGATAGGATGTTTACTCAGAGTTATTGTGGACATGGTAAACATAGAATCCCATTGAAGGTATCTTACTCAGAGGTTATGCGAACGTGGTAAGATATGACTCTTTAGGGATGCAGAAAACAATTTAGAGGTGATATGGACGTGATTGTTTACAGTTGGAGACATAGTGACACGAAGGTAGCTGAATAGGAATGTTATTGAAAGGTAATATAAACGTGGTAAACATGAGATTTTGTGGTAGAATTTTCTTACTCCAAGGTTATACGAATATGGTAAGAATGAAACTCTGTGGGAATAAAGAAAACAACTCCAAGGTGATATAGACGTGGATGTCTTCTACATGAAAAATAATAAAGGAATGTCCTAGAGCAGCTAGGCTCCGAGGACATATTTGCTCGGGTAGTGACAACTGGATAGTTCGGAAGTAACATGGACATGAACTATGACCTTTGTCATGGAATAGTTTTGAAATGTTTCCGATCCAGCTGGGAATTGCAAACATGGAGATCTTTTGGGGTGAATGGGGCCCTGTTGCATCTTAATTCTTGCTAGGGAACCAGCGATAGATCTTGGGTATGAGGTAAAAGCTGATGCCTTGGAGGCCGCCATGGTGAAATTGGAGGCCAGTCTTCAAGAGCTTCACGTCCTTGAGCGTAACCTTTCGTCCACAGTGGATGTGGAGCTATAGAAGATGGCTGATGAACTCTCCCAACATGAACTGGAGCGAGAAGTTGTTGCCCATAGGATCGTTGAGATCGATGTGGAAGTTAGAGAAGTGGTTACTACCGAGGAAGTCCAGGTCTGCCGCCAAGCAAAGCTAGAGGAGCAGTTTGACAACCTCCGAAACAGATCCGGCACCTAGAAGAGAAGCTGGCCACTACAGAGAGTGAACAAGGCATGTCCCAAGACTAGCAGAGGTTCCTTCGCCATCGATTCGAGACCTTAGCTCAGGAGAAGGAGAGTATCGGTGCTTGTCAAGCAGAGCTAGACATTGCATGCCAAAACATGTCCTAGCTCGAGGATGAGGCCGCCAGACGACAAGAGGCAGAGCGTCGAGCCAAAGAGTTTGTTGGGCCCAAGATTACCTTTTTGAGAAGCCGGCTTGACGAACTTATGCGTCAGTCATCTTAGATCGCAATATTAATGTCCTTCGTCTTCTTGTTCTTCTTTTTTGGAAAGCTTTTTTTAGTAAAGAACGAAAAACTTTTCTTTTTCATGAATAAAAATCTTATTTTTGCTTCTTTGCTTGTTCATTTATTATAAATTTTTTATAGTAATTGGAATTCCATTAGAGGTAGTCTTATCATGATATGATGGAGGTAACTCTGTTGGGGAAGGGGTGTTTACTCAGAGGTAATATGGATGTGGTAAACACGGAATTTTTGTGGTAGAATTTTTCTTACTCAGAGGTCATGTGGACATGGTAAGAATAGATTCTATGAATATATAGAACGACTTAGAGGTAATATGGACGTAAAATATTTTATAGATGATTAGGATAACACGGAGTTTTTCATGAAAGAAATGTATACTCAGAGGTAATATGGACATGGTAGGCATGAACTTCGTTGGGGTATAAAAAAATAACTCAGAGGTAATATGGACGTGAAATGTTTTCTTCTGGGGAAATGAGGAAGGTATGAATTCATTAATAGAATCCATAAGCACCTGCGTGGAATGTGGAAATACATATTAATTTAGACCTCAGACATAGTATTTCTTTAAAAAATTGCCATTGATCGGCATCATTAGCAAATCGTTGTTAGGTTTAGCCAGCCGGTAAGCACCATTGGAATAGACCATCTCTATGATGAACGGTCCTTCCCACTTTGGTTCAAACTTTCTGGCAGTCTTGTGAGTCATCACCATCAGTCTTTGAACTGATCAGACAAGGTCACCCACTTGGAATGTCCTTTCCCGGACCTTTTTGTTGAAGGCTCTGAAAATTCGAGCTTGATACAGCTCGATACGTTATTTAGCTAGCAGACGCTTCTCGTCCAATACTTCTAACTGTAAAACCCCCTTCCTAAATTTCCTTCCTTTTTAGTATACATATTTTTATTATTATTTAATATTTTGTTATTAATTAAAGGGCTTTAAGCCAAGTATGGGTATTTTACATATTATGGGTAACAAGCAATGGATACACACATATATAAATAAGATAGATATTTAGTTAAGTATTTTTAGAAAAAGATTTTTGGATTTTTAGGAATTTTTCTGTAATTAATTTGGGCCATATATATATATATATATAAAATATATATATATATATATATATATATATATATATATATATATATATATATATATATATATATATATATATAGTTAAAATATATATATATATATAAAAAAATAAATATATATATATATATATATATATATATATATATATATATATATATATATATATATATATATATATATATATATATTTTAACTATATATATACATATAAATATATATATATATATATATATATATATATATAAATATATATATATATATATATATATATATATATATGTGTGTGTGTGTGTGTGTGTGTGTGTGTGTGTGTGTCTATATATATATATAATTGGGAAAAAAATAAAATAAAATGGGGCCCGGCCAACACCCCAGCAAAGGGGCGGCCAGGCAGTGCTGATAAGCACAATAGTTATGTGTTAAGTAGTAGTTGAAAAGAAAAAGAAAAAAAATATAACAACTAAACCCACCCATGTGAGTGGGCGGGCCCACCCCACCATCTCATTTGTTTGCTGCCACAGCAAACCCCACGCTTTTCCGTGAGCAACCATGGCCCATTAGTTATTAGTATTAGTAATAGTAGTGGTATTAGGATTTTCGCCCCACATGTTATATATGTAACTTTTTACACAAGCTTCAAAACCCTAAACTTCTAAAACGAAAGTTGAGGCTGATCATACCCTCTTCGCCTACGAATTCGTTTCACCAGCGACGGAGCTTTGTGAGTGCCGAACGGAGCATCGGAAGTCAGCCCCGTGTCACCCGCAGAGCAGTTTTCCCACTCAAGGTACCCTACTTTCCTACGACGTAACTTTTTACTCGTAGCACCGATTTTTGATCCGTAAGATTTTTTGGAAAGTAGACTTGACCCTCTTCGAGATCCTCCAGGTGGATTTCGAAAACAACCCATTGACTTGCTAGAAAAATCGAGACGAAGTTGAAGAAAAATCTATTTTCTGTAATACTAAAAACTGTTTTAAAATAACAACTTGTCGGCCAATTTTCTTGCTGTACAGTAAAGTATTGTAGGAAATAATTGAAAATAGTAAAAGACAACATAACCGAGATCGCAACGCATCTTCTGGATCGTCATTTCGATTAACGTGTAAAAAGTCAATCGATGTTGAAGTTGGAGAAAAACCTGTGTTATTTTATATAAAATTTAGAATTCTGTCCGATACAGCGTACGCCCCGACAAATCGGGCGACGTGGTCAGGCGCTATATGCATCGAAAGGCATGTATGGACGTTGCCGACATGTGGGAACTGACGGAACTCAGTTTCGTCGTGTGTGCGTTACGAAATCAGTCCGTATCCGTCAAGATACCCTCGTATCGCCAATTTGCAAAATTCGTCCTAACTTCGTGTACAGTCGTCGATTCAAAACGAAACTTGCGCCAACAGGTCCGAATCAAAATTCTAGTCTTGTATGCCAAGTTTGGTTCGATTCTGAGAAGGTCGAATCGGAACCCCTTTTTGACGGGCCCGCGACCCACTCAAACGGGCGCTTTTGTACACGGCTCATCGGATTCCAAAACTGGACATACAGTTGAGTTTCTCTCCTAAAATTGAATCCATAGATATGTAGTTTTACGACTTTAGAGACCATAGACTTCGGCACACGTTTTGGTGCAATGCGGGTCCAACGGCAGACATCGTTTTGACCCGAAATTATGATTTTGCTCCTGTTCCAGAATTAAACTTTTGGACAGGCATTTCCTAGGTATATCTTTTACACCGAGTGTATTTTTTATATTTGTTTCAGCGTCCGGAGTTGTTTAGAGATTGTGACATTTCTTTGCTGACATTGTGATTACTTGGACCGGCCATTTTGTACCATCAGGCAAGATACCTTGCCATTATACTTTTTATATTCAGTTTGTATTTTATTACTTATCACTGTTCATTTATTTCCAGTTTTTACAGTTCTTGATTTACTGTCTGCTCAGTGATATTATTTGTACTTTGTTATTATCCTTTGGTTGCATATGGACTTAGAGTTAAGAGACTACCGTTTGTAGTGTATTGCATATACCTTGACACAGTTGTACCACGAGGATGTGTGAGATGAGTAGCATGTAGAGGTCCTTGCATGTTGGCTGATCCCCAGTGCACATGCGTTAGGTCTAACTGTCAATAGTTATATATTAGAAGACTTGACGGTTAGTAGTGTTACATGGTCGTAGATGCGACATGATAGGTACATTGGGTGGAGAGAACATTTTCTTGTCGTATGGGCTTCGATTGCACTTTCTTTGTAACCCGGAAGCTCTGCTGGATATACAGGTATGTTGAGCCTCTCAGGTTTGCCACTGTCATTTTTGAACGTCATATGCTGTGGTCACTGGTGCCCAAGTGGGGACTATACCAGATCCCATTTACAGCCAGGGCTCATGCGACGAAAGGTTTGTTCTTAACTGCATGTTCACTTTTGTATGGTTAGAGTACCTTATTGTTGTCTTGTCACTTACTTTTGTTTGTGGCATATTGTATATTCAGTATTTATATGGCATGGTGTTTTCTTGTATCTTGCTACGTCCCTCTGAGGACCTGGTTATCTCTCCAGGGTTAGACGATTTTCCCACAGGAGTACGGAGCGGCGTTGGAGCTATCCTACATCGATGACGAGGCATTCTTTACTGATTTCTAGTCTATACTTTATTTGAGACATTAGTGGACATTATTTTTACACCTCTTTTCTTTCTATTTTGTGAAGGTTGGACTCCGATCTTGTGAGACTATTTTTCATAGCTGTTTGGAGTGAGCATGTTCACCCGGCTATCTTTTGATACTTTTATTTATTTATTTGGACTCTATTATCTTCTGTGTTGAGCTGTGATGATATTAGATTATATTATTCTAGCCTGTGATTATTTTACTTATAGCTTATGTGCATATATGAGGATTCCATATATTGGAGTATTCTTCGTACATGTGCAGCTGGCATGTTTACCTGCTTGGTCCTATGTATTTGGGACTGGGCGTTACATGTTTTTGTGGTGGCCCATGCAGGTCTACGATAATATTGTTGGGTTACATGACTGTGCCCAACAAACCTCATATAGGAATAGGAATATCTCATCCAGAACTACTACTACTACCTCCTTGACTTCCAATCTTTTCGAAACTTCCTTGATTATTTAATTTACCTCATATCTAATATTTCTTAATATCAACCTATCTTCCTCGTGCCAACAGTATCAATCTACGAAGTGGACGCACCATTACCTTGACCCCCAAAGCTGGTGATACGACTACCTATGAGGAGCAGAACCCTCTGATGACTCCGGTGACACTATACCAGCCAGGACAGTCGCAGCCTACTACGACACCGACGATGGTACACCCAGAGATCACAGCACCCCCAGCCAACCAGACTGGACAGGCCACTGCAGTACCCCTAGAAGAGAATGTGCCCTATACTACACCCTTTCAACTAAATTGTGTGACTCAACCAGATCAGATAATTCCAGCTTCCCCGCAAGAATATACGCCACTTCCTCTCCGGTCCCCATCATCCATGCCAGTTCCTTACTCTAACGAGGCTTCAGCGCCAAAGTTCTTGCTAAAGTTATTACAAGTACAGCAACAATAGAATGAGTTTGCAAGGAGTATTATATCTATAGCTCGAAACCGGACTCTATTTGCCTCGCCAGCCTCAGTGCCAGTTAGAGAGACTCAGAACGGGCCGAATAGACATCCCGAAGCACAACACCCTAGAGCATCACCATATCTAGATAGGGAGCTTCCTACATGTCACTACTGCCATAGGAAGGGTCACCTTATGAAGGATTGTCGTCGTCGATTGGGACAGTGTATGATTTGTGGTTCCAATTATCACGAAGCCAAAAATTGTATGGGGACACCATATACCTTGCAGCAGGAGCAAGGAGAAGGACTATACCGGGCTCGAGAGAAGCCTACCTGCAACTACTGCGGAAAGAAGGGACACATCAGTAGAGATTGTCGAATCCGTCATGGTTTATGCTTAAGATGCGGATCAAGACAACATATGATCAAAGATTGTCCCGAGCCACGAACTCAAGTGCATGATCAGCAGACTCCCATGCCAACAGTCCCAGCACTTCCCACACCTCGACCGGTTCAGCATGTGTCGAGGCTCATGACACCAACAGTAGGAGCACCACATCCACCATTACCTCCACAGCAATTGCAGTTCCACAGGGCGAGAGCACAGGGCCCTAGTCAGAAGCATGGGCAGGCATTTCACTAGCGGTAGAGGGTGCAGAATCCTTGAGGAAATCATAGCAGGTATAATTTTAGTTGCTACATTCTTGCTACTTGCCTTATTTAACACTATAGCCACACTGCACTAGTTAATCATAAGCCTAGTCATGCATCTTCCATCTTACTCATCCTTTCCTAAAACATAGATCCATTGTTATTCTCTTTAAGTTGTTGATAATGGTAAATGATCAGAACATATAACGACCTCGGAACTGGTATACTACCTTCCCTCAAGAAACTGTGCTATCAATAGGTTCATAACTAATTAATTCTCACTTGGAGTTAGCCGTTTCGATTACGTTACTGCGCAAAATAGGCTTGCATATAGAATTAGAATCTAGGTACCTCATCCACATACTTGACCTCCATCCCTGATTTTCTTTGAACCCGTTGATTGTCTTTAATTACATATTATCGGATTCCCGTTCTACTACAAATATTATCCTTTCTCCCCGTGATGATAGACAGGTTAGGAAGATGACTCGTACTTGGTATACACATTTTATGCTGCTCAAATACCTATTAGTTGAACTCTTATAACTTGGGTAGAACGCCTCATGATCTATCACCCTCCTTGTCCCGACGACCTTCTTTAAAGAGAACACTCAGAAGATTACCTAGACTGTGCTTATTAGTTCAATCAGATGCCTTAGATAAGAAACCAGTAGGACAACTGTAGAGGCACGATCATAGGTCAAGTCTTAGAGTTTGATGAACTTGAACTACTTATGACTTCTTTCAACTATATATCTCGCGTACCTATGTTTTGAACTACCGTGACTACACACCGCTATTATAGCCTAGATTTTGCAAGCTTTTACTTTATCAAGCTTGTTCAGGACATGTGTTTATTGGGGATGCCCACTAGCATATTGTCTAATTAGAATCGATGTACTATGGTCTAATCAACCTTAGTGCACACGGTTCGCTCTTCATATGATTATCCCACATGAATTAAGATATAGAAGTCCCTAGGATCTCAACCATAACTACCTTGACAACACACTTGTAATTATTCAATTCGCCCTCGGAACCTCGTATTCACAATCGATCCCCTCCCTCGAACCCCTTATTGTTCCTCTGCCCTTACTAAAAATTGGAAAAACAAACGCTCGTATTGAGAAATGATAGACACATAATTATGACCCCATAGTTCGCCGTACCACCTATCGCTACGAAGGCGATATATGTACAATTGTTTTGTATCCGTTCAAAAATTAAAAAGGATCCTCATACTCGATCCATATCTACCATATCTCGTTACCTATTGCCTTGAGTATTATTCTTTTATAATCATAGTCAAGATACAATATTGCTGACCTCATTAATCCTAAAAAAACCGTGTCCAGGCTTCTAGAGTGAGTAGATTATAAGACTTCTAAATTCTAGGATATACTAGTACAAATGATTGATTGGAATAAGTTGGTTTACATTAAGGTGTTAACTAGTGGCTCATGAACACCCACTTTCTATTTAGGTCATTTGATGTCCCCTACCATGACATCGACATTCGAAGCACGAGACTAGTTGTTACCTTCTAACGAATTTCATATGCAAGACCTAGACAAGCCCACCTTCTTCTAGGCATACCATGTCCCACTCAAACATGTCCCCTTGTACTCTATTTTTATGATTCGACTTTCGGATCATGAAGACCAAATATGAACCTTACCATAAAACCAAGGTACTATTCGACTTTGATTAGAGGCCCAACCTCGATTCGGTTCCCTTAACCCAGTATATGGCTATGAACTACTCAAACCCACTACACATATACTACTAGAGTGACCAACAAATTGAGACCCCATGTACTAATTATACACAAAAGTCACAGAAGACACATTTTTAGACTTACAACACCTATCTAACTAATTCGACTCCAAACTAGCCAACCACTCAATTCAGAACCTGTACTATGCTACCCTAACCTAGGAGGGGTGGTATAAATTGACTTTAAAGAGGTCTTATCCTGCCTATATAGATTAAACCCAAGGTTCATCCAAAATAAAATTCTTCTATACCTTTTCGACCAATATAATATATACCATCTTGCTGGAGCATGACCTTAATTTGGCAGTGTCAATCAGAAAAAAAAATTCCTTATTGTGTTAAGGACCACCCCAAGGAAGCTTGACTCCTTCGAGTCCATGACTATGATCAGAAGGGCCAAACACCCTCATACCACTCATTAGGAATTATCCTTCTCAGAAGTCTTGTAATGACGATTTTATGGTTAGCCAACTTCTATAAGCTGGATAGAGCCGTGAACCAAGAATACCTGGACATGGGGCCAATTTGGATTTTTTTTATATAAGATATCCCCCCACTAGAGACAAGATTAGATTCGAAGGACGTGGCAAGTTAAGTCCAAGTTACATCGAGCCTTTCGATGTCTTGGAACGTGTTAGAGAGGTTGCCTACAGATTGGCCTTGCCACCGTCGCTAGAGGGAGTGCATGACGTATTCCATGTATCTCAATTGAGGAGGTACGTGGCGGACAGCAATCATGTGCTTGATCACTCCGAGATCACAGTTGGACCGAGTTTGTCGTACGAAGAGCAACCAGTAGGTATCCTCGATCACCGAGTGAAGGTGTTGCAAAATCAATTTATTCCATTGGTTCGCGTGGCATGGAAGCATCGTTCGCCAGGAGAGTCTACATGGGAGCACGAGGACGACATCCAAAATCGCTACCCGCATTTGTACGAAGATGAAGGTATGTCTTGCATTTTAAGCTCTTAGATTATTATTAATTTTCTTGCATTGTATTTGATCCCCCGACATTAGTTTAATTTCGAGGACGAAATTTTCTTTAAGTTGGATAGGATGTAAAAACCCCTTCCTAAATTTCCTTCCTTTTTAGTATACATATTTTTTTTGTTATTTAATGTTTTGTTATTAATTAAAGGGCTTTAAACCAAGTATGGGTATTTTACATATTATGGGTAACAAGCAATTGTTACACACACATATAAATAAGATAGAATATTTAGTTAAATATTTTTAGAAAAAGATTTTTGGATTTTTAGGAATTTTTTTGTAACTAATTTGGGCCATATATATATATATATATATTTTTTGGCCATATATATATATATATATATATATATATAATTGGAAAAAAAAAAGGGGCCCGACCAACACCCCAGCAAAGGGGCGGCCAGGCAGTGCTGATAAGCACAATAGTTATGTGTTAAGTAGTAGTTGAAAAGAAAAAGAAAAAAATATATAACAACTAAACCCAACCACGTGAGTAGGCGGGCCCACCCCACCATCTCATTTGTTTGCTGCAGCAGCAAACCCCACGCTTTTTTGCGAGCAACCATGGCCCATTAGTTATTAGTATTAGTAATAGTAGTGGTATTAGGATTTTCGCCCCACATGTTAAATATGTAACTTTTTCCACAAGCTTCAAAACCCTAAACTTCTAAAACGAAAGTTGAGGCTGATCATACCCTCTTCGCCTATGAATTTGTTTCATCAGCGACGGAGCTTTATGCGTGACGAACGGAGCATCGGAAGTCAGCCCCGCGTCACCCGCAGAGCAGTTTTTCCACTCAAGGTACCCTACTTTCCTACGACGTAACTTTTTACTCGTAGCATCGATTATCGATCCGTAAGATTTTCTGGAAAGTAGACTTGACCCTCTTCGAGATCCTCAGGTAGATTTCGAAAATATCCTATTAACTTGCTCAAAAAATCGAGACGAAGTTGAAGAAAAATCTATTTTCTGTAATACTAAAAACTGTTTAAAACGATAACTTGTCGGCCAATTTTCATGCTGTAAAGTAAAATATTGTAGGAAATAATTAGAAACAGTAAAATACAACATCACCGAGATCACAACGCATCTTCTGGATCGCTGTTTCGATTAACGTGTAAGAAGTAAATCGATGTTGAAGTTGGAGAAAAACCTGTGTTATTTTATATAAAATTTAGAATTCTGTCTGATACGGCATGCGCCCCGACAAACCGGGCGACGTGGTCGCACGCTATACACATCGAAAGGCGCATATGGACATTGCCAACGTATGGGAACTGACGGAACTCAGTTTCGTCGTGTGTGCGCGACGAAATCAATCCGTATCCATCAAGATACCCCCGTATCGCCAATTTGCAAACTTTGTCCTAACTTTGTGTACAGTCATCGATTCGAAATGAAACATGTGCCAACAGGTCTGAATCAAAATTTTGGTCCTGTGTGCCAAGTTTGGTTCGATTCTGAGAAGGTCGAATCGGAACCCCTTATTGGCGGGCCCGCGATCCACTCAAACGGGCAATTTTGTACACGGCTCATCGAAATGCAAAACTGGATATACCGTTGAGTTTCTCTCCTCAAACTGAATCTGTAGACATGTAGTTTGACGACTTTAGAGACCATAGACTTCGGCACGCATTTCGGTACAATGTGGATCCAACGGCGGATATCGTTTTGACCAAAAATTACAATTTTACCTCTGTTCCAAAATTAGACTTTTAGACAGGCATTTACTCGGTATATCTTTTACACCGAGTGTATTTTTTATGTTTGTTTTAGCGTCCGAAGTTATTTGGAGATTATGACGATTCTTGGCTAACATTGTGATTACCTGGACTGGCCATTTTGCACCATCAGGCAAGATACCTTGTCATTATATTGTTTATATTCAGTTTGCATTTTATTACATATCACTGTTCATTTATTTCCAGTTTTTACAGTTCTTGATTTACTGTCGGCTCAGTGATATTAGTTGTACTTTATTATTATCCTTTGGTTGCATATGGACTTAGAGTTAAGAGACTACCGTTGTAGTGTATTGCATATACCTTGACACAGTTGTTCCACGAGGATGTGTGAGATGAGTAGCATGTAGAGGTCCTTGCGTGTTGGCTGATCCCCAGTGCACATGTGTTAGGTCTAACTGTCAATAGTTATATATTAGAAGACTTGACGGTTAGTAGTGTTACATGGTCGTGGATGTGACATGATAGGTACATTGGGTGGGGAAAACATTTCCTTGTCGTATGGGCTTCGATTATACTTCCCTTGTAACCCGAAAGCTTCGCTGGAGATACGGGTATGTTGAGCCTCTCAGGTTTGCCACTATCATTTTTGAACGTCATGCGTTGTGGTCACTGGTGCCCAAGTGGGGACTATACCAAATTCTATTTACAGCCAGGGCTTATGTGACGAAAGGTTTGTTCTTAACTGCATGTTCACTTTAGTATGGTTAGAGTACCTTGTTGTTGTCTTGTTTACTTTTGTTTGTGGCATATTTTATATTCAGTATTTATATGGCATGGTGTTTTCTTATATCTTGCTACGTCCCTCTGAGGACCTGGTTATCTCTCCAGGGTTAGACGATTTTTTCACAGGAGTACGGAGCGGCGTTGGAGCTATCCTACATCAATGACGAGGCAGTCTTTACTGATTTCTAGTCTATACTTTATTTGAGACATTAGTGGACATTATTTTTACACCTTTTTTCTTTCTATTTTGCGGAGGTTGGACTTCGATCTTGTGAGACTATTTTTCATAGCTGTTTGGAGTGAGCATGTTCACCCGGCTATCTTTTGATACTCTTATTTATTTATTTGGACTCTATTATCTTCTGTGTTGAGCTGTGATGAGATTAGAGTATATTATTCTGGCCTGTGATTATTTTACTTACAGCTTATGTGCATATATGAGGATTCTATATATTGGAGTATTCTTCGTACATGTGCAGCTGGCATGTTCACGTGCTTGGTCCTATGTATTTTGGGACTGGGACGTTACACTAACTCCTATATCAGATGGCATTGATTGTCTTCATTCATCAGATGGTTGGTGATGGCTACTCGTAGAGACGGAATCTGGATCTCCAGAGGAAGTACCGCCTCACACCCGTAGACAAAAGAGAATGGCATATTGCCAGCGGGTGTCCCAACAGGGGAACGGTAAGCCCATAGATATTTACCGAGTTTCTCATTCCAGTTGTGCTTATTGGAAGATACGACTTTCTTGAGCAACTTAATAATTGTTTTGTTGAATGCTTCGGCTAGCCCATTCGCTGCAGGATTGTAGGCGGTCGATGCTATATTATGTATCCAGTTTTATCATAAAACTGATGGAATGCGTAGCTCACAAACTAAGCGCTAATGTCATGGATGATCCTTCGAGGAACTCCGAAGTGGTAGATCACGTGATACTTAACAAAGCAGACCAGGTTCAAGGTTTTTACCTCAGCTAGTAGAACTACTTCTTCCCACTTGGAAAAGTAGTCGGTGATGGTGAGGATGAACCAGTATCCTTTGGAGGATGGAGGGCCAATTGGCCCAATGATATCCAATCTCCATGCTTCAAACGGCCAGGCTGCCGTAGTGGGGTGTAGAAACTTAGAAGGTTTGTGGATGAAGTCAGCATGTAACTGATATACCTGACATTTTTTGGCATAATCAACGATGTCTGCCATAATAGTAGGCTAGTAGTAGCCCATGCGACGTAGTCAGCCCTGTAACTTAGGACCAGGCTGGTGAATTCTACAGGTACTATCGTATGCCTCCCGGAGTACTTTTTTTGCTTTAATGTTAGACAGACACCGAAGGAGAAGTCAGTCATATGAACGATGATACAACATTTTGGTAGCTACATCATGGAAGAACCGGAGCGGGCACCTTTTGATAGAAGTCGCTTCCTTCGGGTCTTCAGGTATGATCTCGTAGACCGCATAGTCTATAAAAGGGAATCGCTAGTCCCGAACATCAACATTGGTGTTTGCCTGTATAGAGTAGCTCAGACACGTGTGCAGATTGTTCTTTGGGAAAACCAGCTCCTGACCCATCACTGTGACAGAATACTGGGTTCCGACCGGAGCTGCCAGAGAAGCGGCAAGACCGGCAAGGGCGTCGGCCTCCAGGTTTTGCAATCGAGGTACATGCGCTATAAAGAACCCTGTAAAGTTAGAGATGATGTCTATTGTTGTCTGATGATACGGGACCAAATTCTCATGTCGAACCTCATATTGTCCTCGAACCTGATTGATTACCAATTTTAAGTCGCCATAGGAGTCCGATGATGAGAGCATTATACTCAACAACATTATTGGTGCATGATTCTATGAGAGAATATGCTCGGTGGATGATTAGACCGTCAAGAGTGATGAGGACAACTCCGACCCTTGCTATGATTTCTTCTTTAGGACCTGTTCTCGAGGAACCGTTAGAGAACATTTGCCAGACAGGATTGCATGAGACTGCATTCGACTCTAGTGACTTCATCCGGAATATCATCGCAAAGATTTGACAATTTTCGTATAGGATGTGCTGCCAAGAATTCGGCCAATGTTTGACCCTTAACTGTCTTTTATGCGATGAACACCATGTCATAAGGCGTCAGAAGGATTGCCCATGTGGCTAATTGTGAGTTTAGCACCCCTGGCTTGGTCATAATGACTCTGAGGGGATTGACTCTAAAGATGACATGAATTGTCTGTCTAACCACATAATGGCGTGTCTTTTGGATGGAGAAGACTAGCACGAGACACTCCTTCTCAACAGGATTATACCAATGTTCGATGCCAATCATGGTAGTAGATTTCCTATTCATGTCCTTCGTTGCACTTCTGGGCTAACAAAGCACATAGAGAATGGTCCATGGCTCGAACGTATAGTAGGAAGGGTCTTTCGACGATTGGTGCTACCAGGACTGGTGGACTGGTAAGATATTTCTTGATGTCGACGAACGTGCGCTGGCATTCTTCGGTCCATATATAAGAAACCCCTTTCTTCATTAGCTTGGTGAATGGCTGACATCGCCCAGAGAGATTTTTTATAAATCATCTAATACATGCCAAGCGTCCTTGCAGGCCTCGAAGCTCACATGGATTCTTCGGGGGAGCCATGTCCAGAATGGCCTTGGTCTTTTCAGGATCAATGTGAACACCCTTGGCTGTGATGATGAAGCCCAAGAACTTGCCACTGGAAACCCCCAGAAAAGACTTGGTTGGGTTCATCTTTAGCCAATGTGTCCGCATCAAGTCGAATATGTCCTCAAGTCCTCTAGATGGTTTGCTTTCCTTAGACTTTTAACGGCAATGTCATCAACATAAAATTCTACCGTCTTCCAGAGATGTTTACAGAATATAGTACTTATAGCTCGCTGATATGTCACTCCCGCATTCTTCAAACCAAAAGGCATCACTACGTAACAGTAGATTCTTTTTAGTGTCCGGAATGGAGTATGATTTTCGTCTTCAGGGAACATCTTAATCTGGTTGTAGCCTGAAAACCCGTCCATAAAGGGCATACGCTAGAAGCTACAAGTATTATCGATCATCACGTCGGTGATCGGAAGGAAAACCTCGTCTTTTGGACAGGCTGAGTTCAGATCCCTGAAGTCTATGTAGACTCGAATCTTTCTATTCTTCTTGGTGACGGGAATGATGTTGGCCACCTAATCTGGATGCTGCTCCTCACGAATGAAGCCACTGTCTACGAGTTTGTCGACTTCTTTCTCGATAGCATCCATAATGTTGGGACAAAAGCATCGTTATTGTTATTTGACAGTTTTAACGCAGGGCAGGATGTGGAGTCCGTGCATTGCAACTTGCGGGACTAAACCTGAAATGTCTTCATAGCTCCATGCGAAGACATCGATGTACTCTCGGATAAATTATATATGAGATTCTATGTCTTCTCCAATCAGGATTTTACAAATGAATATGGGTTTAGGCGAAGCCTCATTTCCTAGATCGACTTGAACGACCTCGTCTTCGGTGGAAGGTTCTCGCTGTTCGAAGCGCCACTCCCATTGGGATCCTACGCGTTGAGCCCAGGGTTCATTCTTGAAGAATTCCAGTATCTCGTCTTTATCCTCGACTGGGGATCTCTGGCTCCGAACTCTCCGAAGTTGTCATGGGTGTAACATAACCCAACCCCCGGCGAGTGCGCTGGTAGTAATTTTGAGCCTTTCCTTTTGGAGCACGAAGTCGTAAAGGAAGGCGTCGGCCTTTGGCATAATTCTGACCTCTGTCACTGGTCAAATCATAGCCCATCTTCTGGATAAGGTGTTTGGCTTGAGCGGTGTAATGGTAGAGCTGCATCTTGCCATTGTTAGGTTCTGGTTCTACGAAAATAAGTATTTGAGGATGTTCTACCCGACCGAAGATGATGGGTTCCTCATCTTTCTTCTTAGCTGGTACTAGGAAGTAAGCATCTCAGAAGGAGGCAACTCGGCTTGCCAGATTAGTGGTTGTCACATGTGTTTGCAGTATATACAGAGCATTGTCTAAGAAATACATAGTGTTCTAGTGTGCACAAAAGTAATTCAAAGAGAACTTTCTATTAATGAAATACAAAATTTTGTGCATCAGCATTGGTGCACATGTAGTCCCTAACTCATCATCAGTGAGAACCGAGGCTACCATGGAAGAAGGTAGAGGAGGTCTCCGCTTCAGTTTGATTATCAAGGGAGCTGGAGCCGGAGATTTTTGTGACCTCATGGCTGCTTTTGGGCCTCTTCATGGGTGCTTTATCTGAATAGGCTCCTGACTAGTGGTTGATGCCATCGGGGATGAGTGAGCAAGAGCCTTTCCTCGAAGCTTGATGACAAGAAGCGCTAATGTTTGGAGAGGCTTCCCCTTTAATCGAACCCTCAATGGTCCTTTGATAACAGCTATGCTCTCCAATGCAGTTTCTGCCTCATTATCTGCATCATTGGCCTTGTTGTCCCAAAGGACTGATTTATACAGATCAGCATCAGTGCACTACACTTTGAGTCCTCAGAATGGGTCGATGTCGACGAACTCTGTCTTGATGATTCCTTCGTTGGCCACATACTTCATGCATTGATGGAGAGTGGAGGGTACAATCATGTACTCATGTATCCATAGTCGACCCGGCAGCATATTGTAGTTTATGTCAGCATCAAAGACATAACAAGTCACATCCGTTTGGAGATCGCCTATCTGGCATTTCAGACGAATCTTATCAAAGGGCTCACTCTTTCCAACATTGAAACCACTGATTGTAGTATTTGACACAGTCAGCCGATGCATCGGAATCTCCAAGGTTTGGAGTAAACTCCAAAGAATTATGCTGAGGGAGGAGCTATGGTCGATGTGGATGTGATCGACCTTGATGGCACCAATATACCCTACATAATACAGGGGTCTATTATGGCGGTTGTTCTTCAACAACATATCCTGCTGAGTAAAGGTAATGTTAGGAATCACTTCGACCACATTATGGCAATGTGAGTAAATGGCAGGATCCTCCTTGGACGGTTGCACCTGGGTGAGAAATGAGTCAGCGTTCTGTAAAGCCTCGTTAAGGGTGTCCCGAGTCTCTTCAAAGAGACGGAGGAGCACGAAAAGTGATAGCCGAGCTGGAGTATTAGCAAGCTGTTCCAAAATGTCAAAGTTGTAGGGCTTGATCAGCCCTAGTGCCGAGTCTTTCCTTAGAGGTTTATCACGGTGTACCTCTTCTGCTTCTGCTTATCTGCGGCAGGAGTTTGAGATGCGCCTACTTCTGATGTATCAGGTAGGGTGGCAGAGTAGGTAGAAGTACCTCCTCCATCGGGGCCTAGTTATCTCTCGCTAGTGAGCTGAGTGAGTAGTAACCAGAGCATCGTCGGTCGTTGTAGAAACCATATGGCACGACTTGATTTTCTTCTCCTTAACAGAGCGTGCTGCAGGCAACATCATGCCTAGGGCGAGATCAGGATGGACCCACATAACTTCATCTTGCAGCATTTTAAGCAGGATGAGGCCCTGAGCATTGTCACGATCTAGTAGAAGGTTGACCACTTCCATTATCCCCTTAGGGATGGAGACGACACCATCATGAGCCTTTGTCCTTGGGAAGCTTTCGAACTGGAGGGTCACCATGTTGGCAGTGACTATCTTGTCCTCGTAGTCGAGTGAGATGACCTTGGCATCAATGAGGTACTGGATTTGCTTCTTCAATATATAGCAGTCCCGTGTTGAATAGTGAACGTACTGGTGGTAGTGACAGTACTTTGGATTGTTCACTTTTTCTACTTCATTAGGATGCTTGGGAGGCGAAAGTTAAAATTTGTCACTCTTCATCCGCATGTTGAAGAGTTCTAGTACATCCTCATCATTGAAGGAGTAACTTTCCTTTGATTTTGGTACTTCTGTTGGCTTCTGGTTCGTCGACGCTAAACCTTTGTAGATGTTGACAGTCAGGGCTTGCTTTCCCTTTTCGTCCTTGTGGATAAGGTTATTGCTAAACGAGCATTTCCCTTTGTCTTCGAGTGAGGGAAAACTCAGTCCCAACAATTGTACGTTCTGAGCTTTTCATTCAGCGACATCCGCCTCGGTAATGAAAGACGTCCATTCTATGCATGGAGCACTGTGCCATAATTTGATTGTGGAGAGCATGTTCTTGCGACACGAATCCATAATGATGGGCTTAGGTACAGTAGATGGTAGCCTCAGAGCGGCCTGACAGAAGCTCTCGATGTAAGCGCGTATAAGCTATTTCTCTTTTTGGACAATGTCTATGAGAGTGGACATTGTCATGTCTATTCCTCCTTCGTAGAACCGAGTAAGAAAGAGACGCTTCAAATCGTCGAACGACAAGATGCAATTGTCGAAAAGACTGTAAAACCATTCATAGGCTACCCCTGCAATGTCCCTACGAATATATTCGTAACAAGAGCATCGCCTTTTAGCAGATGACCTGTTACTGAGGCGAAGTACCTCAAGTAGACGAGGAGACTCCTTCGCATCGAATGGTATGAGCGTTTATGGTTTGTACTTGGGAGGATATATCACATTATCCATTCAGAGGGATATGGTTGTCGGATCCTCATCTTTTGGAGCGATTCTTTCTTTTCGGGCGTCAAAGCAAACGTACAACTCCTTGAGAGCCTGCTGTATGTCATTTGACATTGCGGGTCCAGTCGTTGATGGAGTAGACGACTATGGCAGTGCTTGGGTTACGATGGGAGTTGGCGCATGAGGAGGTGCATTGGACTCCGTATTCATTCCCGGGTCATGATTTGCTGGAGTAGAGGCATTGGATGTCAATTTATCCTTGATCTCTAGGACCATAGAAGTCAAGGCTTGCACGGTCTTATTTAATGTATTCAGGCCCGTCTCAAGGGATTCTATAAGTTGTTGATGATTGGACCACCCGCTGCTTCCCGTGTTGTCACCTTCGGCCATGTAGATGGATATCAGGTGAGAGGAAATAGAGAGCACAGTGGATCTTTCGCTCTCCGGCTCGGACCCTTGAGTTTTGCCTTCCTGAGGGTAGATAGGAAAGTTGCAATCGTCCTCTGACTCGAAGTAGTCGCTACCCCCAGCTTGCTGATAGCTTGCGCTTTCGAAGGCATCTTTGTCAGTCCCGTACACATCTTTGCCTGGTTGGAATGAAGGGTTGTCATGGATCGAAGAGATTTGGCTACCCCCAGGCTGTGTTACAGTCGAAGCGACATTCCCTTACGACAAAGGTTTGGACTTGGCATGCGTGTGTTGGAACACACCTGTACTGGGCACCGCCAGCTTGCTGCTTTTGGGTCGGTATTTAGACTTGTTAGCCAAGACGGGCGGATTCTTGAGAGCTTAGTGAGGGATGGCGACCCCCCAGATGTCAAAGCATGAAGCAACCAGGAGTTTAACTTCTTCTGCGTTCGACAATCTCTCGCCGAGTCTTTGTACAGGTACCGCCGGTTGTAGTCGTTGGAAAGCGGACTGCCTCCTTAGTGGCGATGTTGCCGTTTGGTGGTAACTACAATGGATGATGATGTTCGAACAAGTCTGCCTTGAGATAGGCATGTATGTTCTACGCAGCATAGTCTTCCCTCGTCTTGCGCTTGTGAGAGATTACAATGCGCAGATCAGAAGTCTCCACATCTATATCATTTTCTAACCTCCGTTAATCAATTTCTTAAATTTTTCAAAAATTTGTATTTTTCAAAATTCTGAATTTTATGAATCTTTGAAAAGCGTGCATTTCTAATTTTGAGAAAACATTTTCGATCGTAATTGAGATGGGTCCTTGTTGGTCTTTGGTTTTGTAAGAAAAAACTATTTTATGCGATTTTACCCTATTGGGATTTTCTTGTTCATTTCCTTAAATCAATAAGTTGTAAATATTGTTTTATATAAAGAAAACATTTATCGAATTATGAATTTAAAAATATATTTATTTACGAAATAAATGGTTGTTAATATATATATATATATATATATTTATATATATATATATATATATATATATATATTTTTATAAATGGTTGTTAAATGGTTTTTTTTTTGTTAATATATATATATATATATATATATATATATATATATATATATATATATATATATATATATATATATATATGTATATATATATATATATATATATATATATATTAAAATATATATATATATATAAATATATATAGTGAATAAATTAGTATTATTTAAGTAACTAGAAAATCTTGGCTAATTTGTAATTAGCTCACAATTAATTAGTGGTAATATCTATATTTAAAGAACTAATAAATATTTAGTAGTAATTAACTAAATTAATGAATGAAAGTTGTTAGTGGTTAGTATTAGTATGTTAGTTTTTTCAATATTATTCCTAATTTCTATTACATGTACAATTTGTTTTATGTTGTGAAACCCTTAGATATTCACCATTATGTCATGAGTTACACATGACCCTTGGGATCATGTAACTCATGACCCTTGGGTTATATAACTCTTGACCCTTGGGTTGTCCCTTATCACTATATATGGCCCTTGCCATATGATGAAATGGATAAGAAATATACTATTCTACGATATCTCGTCTCCCTTCAAACATGTTATCAACACGATTGCTGAAGCACGGAGAATCGACGTCCAGATATCGACGTCATCCTTCTTTTTTCCCTAGTCGATCCGATCAGAGGCTGTTGCTTCTGTTAGTATCTAATGTGCTTTCAAGCATTCCATTAGCTTAGCAACAGATATTGTTAAATCGACTTCTGTTAGTATACTGTTACTATAAAATTTGCTTCCTAGTAACAAAATATTTTAATTATAACTATTCATTGTACTTGTTAGCTGACATTGTAGCTTTTGTTTGAGAACAAATCAGCACCTTAGTTGTTCACAAGTGAATTGCTTCTTGGAAACACGTTTTTTTTTTTTTTCACCACCTGGATTTCAGAGGTTCTGAGGTTGACTTGATATTGCGTTCTGAAAAAACGATTTCAAGAACCACAGTACTTTGATTATTAGTTTCCAAAAGTCCTGTTTTTTTTTGGATTTTCTTTAACACTATATTAGTTGAAATCCAGTACTAATCTCTAAACAATATACTAAATCTACAATCTGTGGATTGAAGGAGGTACTGAATAATGCTCTACAATTATTGAAGCCTATGTTTCCATGGTCTGCGTTTCCTTTTCTTATCACAAAAATGTAGCTTCTGTTTGACAATACATATTGTAAATCACATTTAGCTTTCAAAAAAAAAAAATTACTGTAATATTGACAGATTGCATATTAGCTTCTGGACTGAACTGTTTTATTAAGCACCGTGGTATTTTTATTATGAGCTCTGTAACATTAATAATTATGCATAAATATTTAATTTTAATTTATGCATGTTTTTCACATGATAGATAAAATGGCCAAAATAGCGAGTATCGATTTCGAAGTACTAGATGCTGCTGGAAAAAATTATTTGAGCTGGCACGTGGACCTGAAGTTCCACTTACGTGCCCAGGGCTTATTAGCCACAATTTCAACTCCTCTTCCATCGGCTCCGGCCACTGGTACGGGAAATACAGCAGACACTGCTGTGGTTGTTTCTACAGTGAAAGTCTCTGATATAGATAAGGCGAAAGCCATTATCTACATCAGGAGACACATTGATCGGACCCTGAAGGCCGAATACCTCACTGTAGAAGACCCAAAGGAATTGTGGACTGCACTGGAGGACCGCTATAAACATCAAAAAGATGTAATCCTCCCACGTGCAAGGTATGAGTGGAAAAACCTTCGACTTCAGGACTTTAAGTCCGTAGCTGAGTACAACTCAGCTCTCCATAATATCACCTCACGCCTGAAGTTGTGTGGTGAAGAAGTCTCGGAGTATCGCATGTTGGAAAAAACTTATACATCCTTCCACGAGAAGGACGCAATCCTCATGCAACAGTACCGTGAACGAAAGTTCACAAAGTACTCTGAATTGCACTCCACCCTGATGATGGCAGAGCAAAACAGAGAACTTCTCTTGGCCACTCATAACCTACGCCCTGCAGGCTCAGCTTCTCTCCCAGAAGCTCATTTTTCTTCCAAGAAGCAGAAGAAAAATAAGGACAAATCTAACATGGGGAATGCCCATAAGAGGCCGGCCAGAAGTCCATCCCAGAACAACTTTCATCCCCAGAGCAGCAAAAGTGGGACAAAGAAAAAGTGGAAGAAGACCACAGAACTGATGTCCATTCCCAAGAAAAATTGGGAGGACAAATGCCACAAATGTGGCATGACTGGACACTGGTCCAGAAACTGTCGTACCCCGCGACATCTACAAAATCTGTATCAAGCGAGCCAGAAGTCTCAAGTTGAAACAAATCTGGTAGAAAAGCAGCCGTCTACTCAGTTCTCGGCGGAAGACTTCGAGAACGACGACCTACTCGACTAGAGCCACTATCTTATTTCATGCTTTTAAAAATTTGTTGCCGCATTTTCATATTATGCTTCTCTTTTAAATTTCTTGAAAAATAATATTTATTCTTACATTTGACAAAGAAAATTTTACGAAGTCTCTCCGAATAGGCTCACCTATTTGGGTATGATGTCAGAAAGAACTTGGGGCTTGGTTCTTAAGAGGTCCCCGGTGACCCTCCTCCCTCATTTTCCCGCCTGATCATATTCACGTAGAGCTACCTAAAAGGGGATGACCGAATATTATTTTTTTTTGCTCAAATTGTATTTATAAATTATGCATTTTTGCAAGCAACTTATTGACCTCTCTATATCGGTCCATCGATAGATATAAGAGATTTTTTTTTTAAAACAAAATTGTATTTCAAAATCGTTGTTTTAATTACGATGGTTTGTTGTTGTTTTTTCATAGATCTATAGATGAAGTGTGAATGCCTTGTGGACAGCGCCTCGATGCACACAATCCTTCGAGAAAAAAGCTATTTTTATAGCTTATATGATTATGACGGTCCCGTTATTATGATATCAGGACTATCAAACATAATAGAAGGATCTGGTGAAGCAATTATATTGCTCCCAAATAAAACAAGACTAGTAATAAAAGATGCACTATTCTCCCCTAAATCAAGTAGGAACCTCATAAGTTTCAAGGACATTCGTTTAAACGGATATCACTTAGAAACAAATGAAATAAATGAGGCAGAATATCTGTATGTTACTCGTCTAAAAGATGGTTCAAAAACTATCTTAGAACGATTCAAGGGACTCCCGTCGGGTCTCTATCATACTCATATTCAATCAACAGAAGCTAACATGATTGTGCACCAGAAGTGTCATTCATCGCCAAAATTTAAACTTTGGCATAATAGACTGGGTCACCCAGGATCAGCTATGATGAAACGAATCATAAGCCAATCCAGTGGACACAACCTGCAGAACCTGAAGATTCTTCAGAAGTATGATTACTCGTGTCTACCTTGTTTTCAAGGCAAACTTATAACGAGACCATCCCTTTTGAAAGTGGGACTAGAGTCTCCTAGCTTCTTAGAGAGAATTCATGGAGACATTTGCGGACCTATTCACCCCGCAAGTGGTCTATTTAGGTACTTTATGGTACTTATAGATGCATCTACTAAATGGTCTTATGTGTGCCTTTTGTCCACCCGCAACTTAGCTTTTTCTAAGCTATTGGCACAAATAATTAAGTTGCGGGCTCATTTTCCCGATAACCATATCAAAAAATTAAGACTTGATAATGCGGGTGAATTTACTTTACAGGTTTTTCAAGACTATTGCCAAGCAACTGGCATCGAAGTTGAACATCCTGTAGCTCATGTTCACACCCAGAACGGGTTAGCAGAATCTCTTATTAAGAGATTACAATGGATTGCTCGTCCATTGTTGATGCAGTCACAGTTGACTGTGGAAGCTTGGGGTCATGCTATATTGCATGCCGCATCACTTATTAGAATACGGCCTTCTGGAGGTCATATTCTATCTCCGATGCAGCTCGCTTATGGTTCACCTCCAAATATCTCACATTTGAGAGTTTTTGGTTGTGCTGTTTACGTCCCCATTGCTCCCCCACAGAGGACCAAAATGGGTCCACAACGTCGATTAGGTATCTATGTTGGGTTTGACTCACCCTCTATAATTAGATACCTAGAACCCCTGACGGGTGACGTATTTAAGGCACGTCTTGATGACTGTGAGTTTGATGAAGGATTATTTCCTAAACTGGGCACACAGTCTAAGAAGCCAGAAGCTTCTAAGACAATTTCTTGGGACACAAAAACTTTGTCTCATTTTGATCCACGTACAAGTCAATGTGAAGATGCGATCCTGAAGATATTACATCTTCAGAACACTGTACATCTACTTTCGGATACATTTACTAACAACCAGAAGATTGTCAGATCACACGTCCCTGCTGCCAATACGCCAGCTAGGATTGACATCCCCAAAGATGGATGCAATCCACCGACAGCAGAAATGGCAATACCTCAATTAAAAAGAGGATGCCCACCAGGTTCGAGAGACAAAGTCCCTCGTAAAAGAAAAAATCCTGGAGAAATTAAGAAGATCCCAACACAGGATGCTGAGCTCAGATCAGCTACCTCTCCCCTCCTAGTTTCTCCTGAAGAGGAACAAACAGGAGAAATATCATTAAATTATGTACGTACTGGAGAGGTACTGAACAGAAAAAGCACAGTCGTCGACGATGATTTCTCGTTCAATATTGCCGTTCACGTCACTGAAAATGACGATGACATCGATCCACGGTCTCTAGCAGAATGTAAACGCAGAGGCGATTGGCCAAAGTGGAATGAGGCAATAGGAGTAGAGCTGGACTCACTCTTGAAACGCGAAGTCTTTGGACCTGTAGTCCAAACACCTGAAGGTGTAAAACCTGTGGGATATAAATGGATCTTCACAAGAAAAAGAAATGAACACAACATAGTTGTGCGCTACAAAGCACGCCTTGTAGCACAAGGTTTCTCCCAGAAACCGGGAATAGATTATGAAGAAACATATTCTCCGGTCATGGATGGGAATACCTTCAGATTCCTGATCAGCCTCTCTTCTCTGAAAAGCCTAGAAATGCAGCTCATGGACGTTGTGACTGCATATCTTTATGGCATTATAGATAAAGATATCTATATGAAACTCCCTGAAGGATATAAAATTTTACCAGAGAAAACAGATAGACCTCGGGACACCTATTCTGTAAGGTTACAAAGATCATTGTACGGTCTTAAACAATCAGGAAAAATGTGGTATAACAGACTAAGTGAGTTTTTTGCTACGCAAGGATTTACTAATGATAAAGTCTGTCCGTGTATCTTTATAAAAAGATCGGGAACAGGATTTGTTATAGTCGCCGTTTATGTCGACGACTTAAATCTCATTGGATCTCCTGCAGAGATCACTGAGATATCTGAAAGCCTTAAGACAACTTTTGAAATGAAAGACCTAGGCAAAACAAAGTATTGTCTTGGCTTACAGATCGAACACCTAAAGGGTGGTATCCTGTTACACCAATCTACATATACACGAAGATTACTTAAACAATTCCACATGGATAAATGTCATCCCCTTAGTACACCAATGGTCGTTCGATCATTGGATGTAAAGAAGGACCCTTTCCGTCCACTGGAAGAGGGGGAGGAATCATTAGGTCCTGAAGTACCTTACCTAAGTGCCATTGGGGAACTACTCTATCTGGCTAACTGTACGCGTCCTGATATTGTATTTTCAGTTAACTTATTAGCCAGATACAGTGCAGCGCCCACAAAGCGCCACTGGAATGGAGTGAAGCATCTTCTGTGCTACCTCCAAGGGTCTATAGACCTAGGACTATATTACCCGAATAGTGGATCTTCCACTTTACTTGGTTATTCAGATGCAGGTTATAGATCAGATCCCCACACAGAGAAATCACAAACTGGATTTGTGTTTACTTTTGGTGGTACGGCTATCTCTTGGAGGTCCGTCAAACAGACCAGTGTGGCTATCTCATCCAACCATTCTGAACTCCTGGCAATCCATGAAACAAGAAAGGAGTATGTTTGGCTTCGCTCTGTCATTCAGCACATTTTGGCATCTACTGGCTTGAAGATTGGTGAACTTGAGCCTACTACCCTTTTTGAAGATAATGCAGCATGCGTAGCTCAAATTCAGAAAGGATACATGAAGAGTGACAAGACGAAGCACATATCCCCTAAATTCTTCTGGACGTACGACCTTCAAGAGAAGGGACAAGTCAAAGTACAACAAATTCAATCTTGTAATAACTTAGCAGATTTGTTTACCAAAACACTGCCACGATGTACTTTTGTAAAGCTTGTAAGAGGAATAGGGATGAGGCAACTAAAAGACCTGCAAGCCTGAAGCTTGTATAGATCAGGGGGAGTAAAACTATAGGATTGTACTCTTTTTTCTTAGGACTGATGGTTTTTCCCACTGGGTTTTCTACTGCCAAGGTTTTAATGAGGCAAACCAAGTTTACTCTGGATCCAGCAGTATCCACCCCATTAGCTTATTGAAACCTGAAGTATTTCATAAGTAGATCCAAGGAAATGGATGAATAAGGGGGAGTGTTGTGAAACCCTTAGATATTCACCATTATGTCATGAGTTACACATGACCCTTGGGATCATGTAACTCATGACCCTTGGGTTATGTAACTCTTGACCCTTGGGTTGTCCCTTATCACTATATATATGGCCCTTGCCATATGATGAAATGGATAAGAAATATACTATTCTACAATATATCGTCTCCCTTCAAACATTTTAGGGTTTTTCCCATTTCCCTTATATAAGGGCACTTTTCCTAATGATTTTGCAGCAATCGCAAAACCTAAAATTCCTAGACTACTAGTTAGCTGCCACCCCCCTCTATAGTT
Organism: Iris pallida; assembly: GCA_029216955.1. Taxonomy (NCBI): domain Eukaryota; kingdom Viridiplantae; phylum Streptophyta; class Magnoliopsida; order Asparagales; family Iridaceae; genus Iris; species Iris pallida. The sequence continues at coordinate 2,961 of JANAVB010000056.1, read as the reverse complement.
TTTCAACAACCGACTAACCCAGCTCCCTTCCAGACCAAGCTCCGCCATCACTCCGTCCCGACTCCACATTCCCAAACCGATAACCACCATTGTCATTGAGACCATGGCCAATGGCCGAACGACCCAAAACGCCACCACCATCATCGTCCTATACACCGGTTGTTCCTTATTCCCAGCCGCAGCCCCACGGCAACCACCACCAGTAATCACCCCCGCCTCCGTCACCAATCCCGACTACACTCGGCTGGCCCTGCCCCCTGGCTGACGTACAGTTGCAATACAACCACCTCCACCACCATTGCACACCCAACCGACTGTAGCCACTGCCCTATATCAATTTCGTCAGCCCCAATCGACTCACCACCACAACCGCCTAAATCACAACACCGCACCACCACCATCCACAAGAATAGAAGAGAGAGATGAACCTGGAGCCTTCGCCATTGACCGCCGCCACCCGCCGTAACCTCTTCGCCCGCCTCTATGGCCCCGCCTCGCCAGTAGATGTGCCCGAGGCTGTGTCTCCACCGCTCGGAGCTCTACGGTTCCATTGACCGCCTCCGCCTTGTGCATCGTTCCTCTGTGGCGCGTCCACCGCCGATCCAAAGTCTTTTGCCGCCACCGATGACCCGAGTGTTGTGCCCACTCTCTCCGTACAACCCCCTCGACCGACGAACCTCGGTGAGCTCTCCTTTTCTTCTCCGTTCGATCCCTCTCTCCTTCCTCCAGCAGCAAGGAGCTGCTATCTCTCCCTTTCTCTTCGAAATGAAGAGAAGCTTGTTGTGCGTTCTCTCTCCATTTGGAGAGAGTTGAACCTTGGGCCTTCAATCCTAACCAGTTATTGGGTCCAACCTGATATTTGAAATCCGATTTTTGTGATGTTGGGCTTTAGGCTCCAGAGTCTAATAATGATTACATTGTTAAGTTTTATTGCTGCTGGGCTAGACTTTTAAGCCCAATAATTAGGCATATATATTAGGTTAATTGGTTAGATGTTTTTCCTGTTGGATAGGCGCTGCTGGAGTAGGCCAGTGGGCCAGCCATGTAACAGTATTTTATGTAATATAGTATATACCTATATATGTTTTTGCATGAATAATATTTCGAATAATAAAATATAAGTACAACTATTATTAATGATGTGGATATACATATTTTTAATATACTTATTTAATATAAGTATATATGTACATATATTTTATACTGGTTCCTGTTAACTATTAGTAAATATTTCTATAAAAGTTACAAATAGATTTTAAACCCATTTAGCTTTGATTTATTTTAATTGGAGGATCTAAATTATTTATAATCTTTCTTTTACCCATAAATCTATTAAAGTTGTAGCCTATGTAATAATATTACTCTTAATTTGTTTCGGGCTTAAACCCATATGCATTTATACTTATATATATATATATATATATATATATATATATATATATATATATATATATATATATATATATTTTTTATATATATATATATATATATATATATATATATAAATATATATATATATATATATATATATATATATATATATATATATATATATATATATATATATTATATATATATAGTAGATGGATTCTAAATGTTTTCAATTATGTATATGTATGCTTAAATAAATACTTGGAGTGTAGTATATTGGAGATGTATATTAGGCCTATATACTTATTAGTATTTTTAAATTGTTCTAAATAATGTAGGGTAAATCATAATACTTGTATTAATACTTTTTGAACATATTTCCTAACAAATATATAATAATATTTCAAAAATGTAATTGTTAGTTTGATCTGATTTATATAATTGAAGTCTTAGCAGCTAAAATATTTCTTCCAGGTTTTCAATGTTATCTAAAATAATATAATACAATATGGTTTCAAATGTTATGAAAATTATCTAAATAGTTTGATTTACGAGATATAGTTTCATGACATTATGAACGACTTCCAAAATCATATATATATATATATATATATATATATATATATATATATATATATATATATATATATATATATTTTATATATATATATATATATATATATATATATATATATATATATATATATATATATATATATAGGTTGTATTTTCTTTAAAATTGTAGATCGCGACTTTTAAATCATTTCCTATTTCTTGATCCATTTATCGTGCCGAGCTCTGATTTTGGGCTTCAATATATCAAATTAGGCTATTTGGACTATTCTGGACTCAACGGAACTGTCTGCACTGTCATTTGGGACCATCTTATGGAGCATAGCATCGTACCTATCCCGTGTCGATACGTTCATGTCATGCACGTCGACTATAACCCATCGAGGCGAGTACACTCTCTGATCGTTTTCATCATGATAGTATCTATATTGCCTGCTCTAGACTACTTTACTTTATGCTGACACATTGTTAACATGGATTGGTACTATAAAGATCTTGTCATGCGATATTATCCCCTTATCAGGTACATCGGATATTTTATATTCATGTACTTTATCATGTGCATCGTGTACTCCTTGTATTCGCATTATTTATGTACAATCGTGTGCTCTCATGTGCTCAAATGTGCTTCATGTTCAAACTAACAATCTTGTAAGTAACGTAACATGATCGGATCCTTGTATATTGATTGGGGTAGGGAGAGTAGAAGTGGTTATGTGATTAAATCTCTTTAATGTACTCATGTATATGTCGATTATGCCTTCACGTATAATCGAGTTACCGTAGAATACTCATGTGCAACCTAAACCAATCACATAACTGTCTTGTGCTCTAAATCACTTATATTAGTCCAGATTACCATGTTTACTATCTTATTCATGTACTCAGTTTCTTTATATCTTCATGATGCTATTTCTCTATTTCCTGTATTTTCTATCCAGCATGTCATGTATTTGTCATGCCCCAGAACCAGAATACTGGAGAGCAGGGGACAGACACAGCCAGCTACATATATAG